>JAAAKG020070859.1:0-17315 GCA_010014905.2 Druon quercuslanigerum
TATAACACTTTCTATTAATGTAAGTGGATAATTATTCTGCATTAAAGTAACTTTCAAATTATCTAAATTTTCTTTTCCGAATCCAACATTACTTAATTTTATACATATGTCTACTAAACCTTTAATTAAACAAATTTTTGAAATATGTAAATGGTAAGAATCAAAATTTAAATAGCGCCCAGAATACTGAAATATTGAAAATACAGAATACAAAATATTGAAAATTGTATAAATCATATAGAAGAAAATGATCAAAAACTGAAAATTAGAAAAATTGTAACTGAACTTGCTTCAAATCACTGTAGAAATAATAAATTTAATAATAAAAAAAAACATCCAAACTTTTGAATCAGTTAAGATTTAGCAAAATGAATATAAAGAATGATTAATTCTAAAAACCGATAAAGGCAATATCACGGTTGCAACAAATAGAAGTAATTATAATCAAACTATTGAGAATATTTTAAAGACAATTATTTATATAAAAATGTTAAAACTAGCTTAGTTCCCACTGTTGAAAATAAATGCAACGATATTGTTTCAAGATGAGAAAAAAAGAGATATATTAATAAAAAGTGGCTTATAGATTTAAAACACATAGCAGTCTTGTTGCTAAAGCTTATGCTTTGCCGAAAGTACACAAGCCAGGTTTAAAATGGAGATTAATTGTTTCAAGTGTTGGTTCTCCCACGTATAATTTGGATAGGTTCTTATCAAACATTTTAAAACCAATTTCAGGAAACACTAACACATTTGTAAAAATTAGTTGGGAATTTATTGAAAATTTAAAAAATATTAAAGTACCAAAAACAAATTCTTTAGTTTCTCTTAACGTCTCAATGTTTGAGAATATCCCGTTAGATTTGGCTTTAGATTGCATAGAAGAAAAATTAAATTTACATCGGAACTTAACAAAAATTTTAAAAAACGAAATCTTGGTAGCAATAAAAACTGTTTTCAATAATACAGTATTTTCATTCAACAATTTTCAGTTTTCAATTTTCTGTCACCAATTGTTTCAAATTTAGTGTTAGAAGATATTGAAAAGAGAGCATTAGAAAAATTACATTTTACACGAATTATATATAAAAGATATGTGGATGATATTTTCTTAATCATACCAACCAACACAATTTTAGATGTCGTAAATATTTTCAACAGCATTGATAATTCCATACAGTTCATTTATGAAATTGAAAATAATAATTTTCTAAATTATCTACATTTGAATATTATAAGAACGTTAGAAGGTGATTTGGTAACAAACTGGTATAAGAAATTTTCGTATTCTGCGCGATATTTAAATTTTGATTCTCGACATTTATTCATTTAAAAAATTGGTTTAATTAAAGGTTTAGTAGACATATGTATAAAATTAAGTAATGTTAGATTCGGAAAAGAAAATTTAGATAATTTGAAAGTTACTTTCATGCAGAATAATTATCCACTTACATTAATAGAAAGTGTTATAAAAGAAGAATTCACGAAATTTATAATAGTTCACAAAAAATAATAAGCAGAAAAAATGGTTAGAAAAATATAATAAGGCAGATTTAAAAGTTACGTTACCTTACATTTAAGGTCTATCCGAAAGAATAAGACGTTCTTTGAAGGATTTTAACATTAACGTTTACTTTAAAAATAACCACACTTTAGAAAATTTTCTTTTAAATACAAAAGATTTAGAAAAAGTTGAAAATTTATCAGGTGTTGTTTACTTAATAAATTCCACTGGCTGTAATAAAGTTTACATCGGGGAAACTGGCAGAAGATTAAAAACTAAAGTTGCTGAGCATAAGCGAGATTGTGAAATTGCTAATTTAAACACTGGCTTGTCTCGGCACTCATGGAATTTTTATCACTTTTTTGATTTTAATTTTAATAACATTAGAATTCTATAAAATCATTAAATAAAATTTGAATTAATCTTCAGACTGAAGTATAAAATATAAATCAGATGTATCAATGCATTTCACATTGAATCTTATTATTTGAATCCTTTGAGCTTTGGCGCGCTATTTTCATCTGTGGTTATTTGAAAATTCTACCTGTTCATTATCGTCCATTTAGTATTATCTGATAGCATTAGGTTTAATATGTCCTGTTCAGTTGGCTTGTTTTTGTTTTCGTGTTAATATTTATGAAGCTTTAATTCGCTATAATAAAAATGGAATTGCTTTTATTTTTGGTGCCTCTCTTAGAGGTCCGCAAAAAAATAATGACTTTTTTTTTTAAGACAACTAAATGCAATGTTTTTCTGACTACGTACTTCAATAACAGGTAACAACAAAATAGGATTTTATGTTTCTAATTTGTTATGATAGTTTTTTAAATTGATTATATTAAATTTAAAAACACTTTGTATTTTAGAGAAGGAATTTTTTCCTGATGAACGCTTGCACTGAGAGCCGAAACGTTGAAAATATATCGATTTTTTAAAAACTACAATAGTTTTTTCGTTTGCTTAAATTGTACCATAAGACCGAAAAAAAGGAATTTTAAGGAAACTTTCTACTATTTTTGAATTCGTATCGATGGTCGAAAAAGGGGAGAAACAACTGGAGTCTTGCTCCAAAATGTTTGTTTAGATCATTTATAAGTCTTTTTTATGTTCAGTTAACCTAGTTTTAAGTCTCCTGTCTGTTTCACCAATGTAAACTTTTTCACAACATTTGCATTTTATAAGATACATAATTTCAGACAAATTTTCTATATTATTTCTGTCCTTTTTATTGAATGAAAATCTATTGAGAGTATTTTTATTATTAAAATAAACATTTCTGTTAAATTTTTTTTTAGGATCTTCTTACTATTTCAGAAAGTCCTACAACATACGGTAACGTGACTTTTAAATAAGATTTTTTGTTAGTGTCAATTCAGTCATTCCTCCTACGAGAACTATTATATATTTCATGAATTCTTTCTCTGATAATACTTTTAATCATATGAAGTTGATAATTATTATGAACTATTGTAATTTTTAATCGTTCCAAATTTTCTTTTCTAAATTTAATATCACTTAACTGTATACACCTATCAATTAATCCTTTCATTAAACCAACCTGTTGACAAAATAAATGATGTGAATTGTAATTGAGATATCTACCCGACCATGATGGTTTTTTGTACCAATTGGTAATTAAATAACCATCATGTGTTTTAATAATCTGCAAATCAAGGTAATTTATTAAGTTATTTTGTTCAAGTTTGAATGTAAACTGTAAGGAATTTTCTATACTATTAAAAGCATTCATGAAATCATTAATTTTATCAGTAGGAACAATAGCCAAAATGTCATTAACATAAAGTTTATATAGAACAGGTGTTAAATTTAACTTTTTTAAAGCTCTTTTCTCTAAATCTTCTAAAACTAAATTTGAAACTATAGGGGACAATGGAGAAGCCATAGGACAACCACTTAATTGTTTAAAATATTTTTCAAATTATGAGAAAACCATGTTATTGAAAACAGTTCTGGTAGCTATTAAAAATTCAGATTTTATTATTTTGATTAGATTATGATAAGATAACTAGATAATAGATAATTAGATTATGATACTCGAACATAGAGACAAAATCTAATGAAACCATAGAATGTGTTAAAAAAACATTAATTTTCTTTAAAGAATCTTTTAAATCCAAACTATTTTTGACAAAGGATTCTGTGTTTCCTGAAACAGGTTTTAGAACATTTGATATATATTTTGCTAAGTTATAAGTAGGAGATCCAACTATGGACACTATTAGTCTCAATTTTAGATTTATTCACTTAAAAATTAAGAAGTTTTTTTGTTATTCTACGAGTTTTTAATTCAGATATTTTTATATAATTTGTATTTAATTTTTTCTTTCAATTGTGGTACAAATGTAGTAACTTTTCATTATTTTATTGTTATTTATTAAGGTTACTTTGAAATAGGCACGCAGTTGTTGCCGAAACGTCGTAATATTTAATAAAACGAACTTGAAAGTAGTTTCGTTTTCATTCTTATTCACATGAAGACCGTAAGACCAAAATAATTTTTTCTCACATGTACATTAACAAGAAAAAAGGAATAAATTGATTCTCATCAAGTATGATATTAAACCTATAGTCTTGTCTTAGTTATCTTTACTACAAAATGTTTTTGGCAGTATAGAATATCTTTTGCTTTGATTATTTTGAAAAATCTTCACATTTCCAGGGCAGTACCATTACATTGCCTTTAGTAGCTGGACTGGCTGTTCCTTTGACTAATCTACGGTCTTGTATTCTTTGACTGAACTATCTTCCACCTTTAATATTTCGAACAGTATTTACATTGCCAGGACAGCGCCATGATTTCACCTACTATTACCAGGACGGCGCCATTTCGTTGCACTTATTAGCTGAACTGGTCTAACCAGTGTTTCTATTATTGCCAGTGATTGTGCTCATCACAGTTTCTTGAAAAATTTGCTCCTCATCAACAAGTTTCAAGCGAGACATTAGATTAGCTTGTGGTCACATTTTTCTCGTTCAGCCCCACCTCTCTCGAAAATTTTTGATTTTTTGGACTAGTACCCATTAGGATTTTTTGATCAGGAGGCTTTGAACTATATTATATTGTTATTTAAGCCAATTTTAACGGGGCCGGATTTAAATGTAAATTGTGTGGGGTCCTTTCCACACATATTATTTGGGCTCCTAGACAGGTCGTAATAATATGGTGGGGTTTGGAGAGTGAGAGCACATTTGCAGTTTTTGATCAATTGGCATTAAATTTTTTACACATTTTCTTTCGGCTCCCGGACAGGTTTTAGAAATATTGCGGGATTATGGAGCAGGGGGGGGGGGGGTTAAAATATATAAAGTCAAGTGGCCTATAGCGTATGATGCTTATGAAAATACACCGTTTTTTAACAATTTGCACCAAATTTTGCACACGTATTCTTTGGGCTTCCAGATAGGTTGTAAGATTATGTAGCTGGGATAGTAGGGGTGTATTTAGACAGAAAAGGAAGAATCACAGCAGCAGTTTTTAAAAATTGTTGCTAAATTTAGCACACATATTCTTTGGGTTTCCAGGAAGGTCATGACAGTACAGGGGGGGGGGGGGGGAGGGGGGGGTGGGGGGCAGGACGCCGGCACGAACGCAGTACTTTTCTAATCGGCAAATAGATTTTTTACGCATTTTCTTTGGGCTCCCGGTCAGATCGTAAGAGAATTTGGTGGGAAAATGGAATGGAATTCGAAATACTGGATTCGATGACTTTGCGCTTTGATGCTTTGCGCTTTGATATTCATATTAATTACTTATTTGGAAAAGCCAATAGGGCATTAGGATTTCTAATAAGAAACTGATGTTCGTTTAAAAACCCGACCACATTGAGTTCTCTGTACTTTGTTCTAGTTAGATCGAAGCTTGAATATGGATCTGTGATGTGGTATCATTGAGCATAATACCAAATAGAATTAATTGATTAGGGTCAAAAGAACATTTTAAAATTCCTGAATTAGAAAGGTTCTGATCACATTGACATCTGTGACAGGTTTAAAATATGGTCTTAGAAATACCGAATTATCCGAAATTTGTACAGCTCCTTTTGATATGGTCCACATATCATGACCAAACTTTCTAACTTCCCTTGAGGCTTATATCTAAATTAACATGAGGCTCAAATATAAACTTTACTATAATTCATGTAAGTTCACATCTAGACATATTAATCATCGAATATAAAAAATTGTAATGTAACACTTTTGGATAAAAAAATATATGAAATGCAATGAAAATGAAATTTTTATCAAATAAATGTTGTTTTTTTAATGTACTATCTAAATATAAATTAGCGCAATTTCACTAATTACTAGAGAAACTCTACTAATCAAATTAAAGAAAAGTGATTAACTAAAGATTGGTAGAAAATGTACATAAATTCGATTATGGAAAGCTACAAATTATTTTGTGAAAATATATAAATTTATTCAGGGCTATATGCATCTTAATTAAAAAAAATTATAAAAATGTTAAACGTCACGAACAGAAGTATTTAACTAAAGAAGATTTTGTCACATATTCTGCTTCATTGAATCAATATAAGAACCACCTTGTATAACTCGTCTTGGAATAATATTGCAATTTTTCATAGAAAGTTACAAAAATGCAATTTTATTTATTTTTTTAACTTTAGTCAAACAACGAGAAGGCAATATTTTTAAAAGTTCCTAGTTTGAAATGAAAATACAAGATTTATTTAGATACCAGATGAATTTCAGTATACACTCTATTAACTTTTTAAATAACCTCTTTTCTGCTCGTCGTGTCAACACAGCAATTTGGTGTTGAACACTATATTTTAGAATATAATTATTGTAAAGTCATTTTTGTAATTAATCGTCTAAGGAAAAAATCTGCATTGATTTAGATTGTTGGAACATTTCAACTTTCATTCTTTAATGTTTAAGAGATTTTAAAACAATCCATTAATGAAAATAAATATTTTCTGTGATAATTTATTCCCCAGATTTATTGTAAATTAATATCCGAACTCACTAGAATTTTTAAAAATCTCCGGTTTTTTTTTTGGTTTTTCCGATTTTCGCTTTGTTTACCTTAATCTTTAAGATACGTTGAACGATATTTTAAATGTTAACGAATGTTGAAATAAATTCAAACACTTTATCCGTTAGAATGTGTATCTGTAGTCTTTAAGCAAAATAACTTTCGAAAAAAATATAAGATTCGATTGAGGTTTGGCAAGCTTTTTTAAGACTTAAAAGAAAAGAGTAATTCTGCAGTACTGATAAAGTCAAACAAATCATCCTTCAAGATTCTCTTGGATTAAATAAAAATTATCGCTGTTTTAGCACTTTCAAAATTAAAAAAGATAAACGAAAATTAAAAATTTGAGCCAAACAACTCGCGATAAGAAAAAAGTCAAAATAGAAACAACTTTGCTTTTTAAAGCTCTACAAGATGATAGTAACAGCTTTTTGAATCTTTCTCAGAAATCGAATAGTCAAATTTTGACCCCACAGAACATTACAAAATGGACACAAAGTTTCCATTTTGTAGTCAAGCTATGAAAGATATGAAAAAAGATGATTGAAAAAAAAATTATCCACCAAAAAATGATCTTTAAATTTGCGGCTTATCATTTTTTTATAGGACGCGTAGTTTTTGTATTATTTGTAAAAATTAATAATTAGGATATTAAATTATTGGAAATGACACAATCTATGTAGATGAAAACTCCCGCCAAAAAACAAGAATCCAACGCCAAAATTTTGACTACAACGAATAATCAAAAAATGTTGCCAATTGTAATATGAAAAAAGTTTTTTTTAAAGAAGTTTTTATCAGTTTGATGATTGGACGTTAAATAAGTTTTCTTAATTTGAATTTTAATCTAATTTAAGTTTCTTAAATTACAATCTATGTATAAAAAAACAAATGGAAAAAAGCTGTTCATACGAAAAGAACCAACAAATTTGTTGAAAATAATTTTTTGATATTTTGCGTAGTTTTTGTTTGAATCGTGAAAAATAACATTATAAATTAAAAAATTAAATTTTCGGAAAAACGACCCAAGGTTCGAAGAAAAATTATTAAACAAAAGTTTTCCACTTAAAAAAATCTATAAATTTGTTTCTAATGATTTTTTGATGGAACGCGTAGTTTTTGTTTTTATCGTGAAAAATAAAACAAAAATAAAAAAATTTGTTTTTGGGACAAAAGACAGAAGTAGAGAAAAAATTAAAAGAGACAGACTGCTCAACAAAAAAAGGGTTGGAAATTTATTAATAATTTTTAGATGGAATGCATAGTGTTTTCATCGTAAAAATATCATTACCATTAAAAAAAATGGAAAAACTACACAAGGTACAAAAAGAATAATTAAACAAAAGTTCTTCACTGAAAAATTTATTGTTAGTTTAAATCGTAAAAAATATCATCACAAATAAGCAAATTAAGTTTTTGGACAAACGACACAAAGTATCGTTAAAGATTATATCTTTTTGGTTTAAAATAAATAATTTTGTTTGAAAAGTAGCGTTTCTTTAAATTAATTGTGTTGAATAAAATTTGAATTGAATTGTTTAGTGATTTCTTTAAAAACACTTAATTTTTTTACTTGAAAATGCATTTGTTTGGTTTAAAATTAAACCTTTTTGTTGAAAATATATTTTTTTTGAAGAAAACTTGATTCTCTAACTGAAAATAGTCTATTCTATTTTTTCTTGAAATTTATTTATTTTATTTGAAATTTGTTTTTTTCATGGTAGAAAATTAACCTTTTTAGTTAAGAATTTAATTATTAGGATGAAAAGTTGGTTAAAAATTAAAATATTCGATGAAAAATTAATGTAATTTATTAAGAATTATTCTTTTTTGGTAGAAAATTAATTTATTTTTAGAACGAATCTTTTCGCGATAATTCATTATATTAAAAGTAGCATTTTGGGTTTTAATCGTGTGCAAAAGTACGAATCCTGCAAGATTCTTAGTTTTTGTACTCGATCGAAACCCGAAACATCTTATGTTATTAGAAAATCAATCTCTCTGATTGATATTTTATTTTCTTTGTTAAGAATAAGTTTTTTTTATTGAAAATTTAATTTTTCTAATTAAAAATTTCAAAATTAAATTTTGTGTACAAAAATTGTTTTCTTGTTATTTAACCATTTTGTTCACATTTCATTTTTTTATATTGATGATTCAGCATTTTAGTTGAAAGTTTACTTCTATAGTTGAAAAGTTAACGAGTTATCTGAAAAAATTCATCTGTTTGTGGACAACTAAATTTTTTGACCAAAAATGTACTTATTCTATTTTTGCCGGTAAATTTATCCTGTTCAGTTGATAAGTCAACTATTTTTCTAACTGGTCTTTTTTATCCAAAGTTTAATTCCTTGGTTAAAAATGCATATTTTTGGTTTTAATTTACCTTTTATCAAATTAAAATATTTTTTTTATGAAATTATCAAAAATAATCGAGTTTCCAACTCGAAAAGATAAATTTAGAACCAAAAATAAAAAATGATACTTTCAGTACAAATAATTAATTTTCCATGAAGGTTAAGAAAATTTTTAGCAAAATAGTTTAATTTTCGAGTAAAGTGATGAACCTTCATTTAGTATTTGATATTTACAGAACAATTGTTATATTTTCAATTTAAAACAGTTAAATTTAACCAAGAAATAAGAATTTTTAACAAATTAGTTGAATTCTGCTCAACCAAAATAGACAGATTTTCAAATCCAAAAGAAAAATTTTTAAGAGAACAGTTAAGTTTTCAACCGAGAAAGATTTTTTAGTCACTAAAAAAATATTAAAAATGTTAAGTTTTTAATAAAAAAAAGGAAGAATTTTAACAAAAAAGATGGGTTTTCTAAAAAATTAATTAATTTTCTTGCAGAAAATAGCAATTTTCAAGTAAAAAATATATCATTAAACTGGTTAATCATTTACCAAAAAAGTTAATTTTAAACCAAATAGTTAAATTTTTAATATAAAAGATAAATTTTGCATAGGAAAAAACTTTTTCCACAGCATAAAGAAATTTTTAACAAAGTAGTTAAATTTTTTATCTAAAAGATAAATTACTTATCAAAGAGATTAATGTTCTATCACGAAAGACAAAGTTTTCACAAAATAAAGATATCCCCAACCAAATAGTTGAGTTTTCTACTGAAGAAGATAAATATTAAACCAAACATGGTTTTTCAATTGTAATGATTATCTCTAAGAAACATGAATTTTAACAAAAAAGATACACTTTTAACCAAGTTTTAATTAAGAAAAAATCTTAAGTATTTAATTGAATTTAAGTATTAGAATAAAAATAAAATTTATTTTATCAGGTGTGAATGATACAGGAACAAAAAATAGTAAAAATATTTTTCTACAGTTTCTAAAATGGTTACATTAGACATGTTTATAAACGAAACATTTTATATTAAAAATGCTTCAAATCTAATAATGACAATTTAAAATTTTCATAATTAGATGATTTCAAATTGAAGAGTTTTTAATTTATCAAGTCTCTATTTAATTTTTTAATTATGAAAAGTTTCATTAGGAATTGTTTAAAAATGCAACTATTTGAAATTAAAAGATATTTGACTGTATAGGGAAAAGTTTAATGGCTCTCAAGGTTAAGAATTAAATTTTATGATTTTAAATAGTGAGCGTAATTTAAAATAATTTCCAAGCATATTGATGTATAATTAAATCTTATGTATTTTACAAAACTTAAAAAATCATTTTTAAGGTAAAACTAATTTTTTCTAACAAATTAAGCAATGGAATCGAAATTTTCAAAGGATATTAAATATATTTCAAAATTTATTTCATGAACTCGTTCGATGAGAGAAAAATTGAAACAAGACGTGATTGACAACTGATTTGAATGAAATTTTTCGATTGAGTTCAAATTGAATAAGTTCTATAATTTAAGTAATATCCAAAAATTGCCAAAAATCAGTTTTAAACAGGTCCAAAAATTTTAGAGCAGATTTTAGAAGATGTTATATATTTTTTCTTCAAATATACATTTTATATAATAATTATTGTAAATATTTCTCAAAACCTTAAAAAAATTTAAGGGATTCAAATATATTCTTCTTTTTATACAAAACTTCTGTTTTCTACCGAACAATACTATTTATACTGAAAACTATGTGAATAAATGACTCAGCATCAATGAAGATTTTTTTTTAAATTTCTTTAAACCAAAGAATATTTGAATCATTAGCAATTTAAGAAAGCTTGTCCTAGCGTGGGAAACATCAATCAGATACATTAATTGAAATTATTTTTAAAGTATTGGCTCAACAACCCTTTACGATTCAAACAAGGAAATAGGTCTTTTCTAACAACCCCTAATCACAGGAGATTTTTTCGTTTGTACTATTGGGGTTGGAAATAAATTTACAAAAAAAACTTTGGAAACGTATTCTATCAGATAAAGTCGTTGAAACTATTTTAATGACTGTTTTAAAATCCATTTAAGATTGAAGCATGCAAATGTAAATTTCTTGATAACCAAAATCACGGGAGATTTTATGATTATACTATCAGTGTTCAAAATTATTTAATAACAATCGTAGCAAGCATTTCCTTGCAGGGAAAATCTTTGAATTGATTTTAAGGGTTCGAAAGTGGAAAGCTAACAATTCTTTCGCGAAAATTTTTTTAATTATTCATAACTGCATACAGAATATTAATTAAAAGAAGCTCAAAGAAATGAACACCGTGACAAATAAAAAAGTTCATTAAAAGATGATTGTGTAAAATTTTCGACCTTATTGAAACAATATGCAGCCATCATTGCGGAAGTTTTCAGTGAGCTTAGTCACCTGATCTTGAATCATGATCTTGAATCTTCGTAACTTCCATCAACACAAGGTTTTTATAAGTTCTCGATACAAAATTAAAACACAAGAATTATTTATATTTTCGCAAAGAGTTTTGCGATTTTTTTTTTTAAATCGAAAGAATAAGTTATAAAAAATTTCTTTTTTGAGCATATGTACCTGAGTTTAGTCACAATTTATTTAAAAAGAAACAACATGTGGCGTCCGGTAATTTTTTAGGCATATTTGACAGTTCGAATTTCAGAATTAGCTGCTTCCTGATTCTTAAAGATTTTTTCAAGCATTTTTCTCTGGATAAATAAATAACTAAAAATTATTATAAATTCAGTAAAGAAAACTCTTAAAAGGTTAGGCAACAACCTTTTTTTGCAATAAAAATCATACTTATTTTATATAGCCACAATAAGGGTTAAAAATATCACCCCAAAATATGTTTAAAGTAAATAGTTTCTAACAATATACTAAAGCAATTTTCTGTTGAGATGTTAAAACAGAAAATCTCCTAAGATATAATCTCTTAAAATTTTCGAGTTCGTGTTTCGTCTTTCAGGGATTGCAAGTAAAACCCCTTGAAAAAATTCAAGTAAATATTTTAATAGGGCCATATTTCTAATGATATATTCAAATGTGTTTTGTGTGAAAAGATTTGAATGTAATAAGAAAACTGCTGCTTTATCATTAATTACAAATTTGTTAACGTTTTAGGCGACTTTTCGGTTCAAAGGGATTCATACAAAAATTTACAATCATTTTCGCTGACAAGAAATCGTCATTTTCATGATATAAAAAATAGTGTTTGAAAAAAATTCGCACCGTCATGCTGGCAATAGGCGAGTAATCTGTCTGTATTTTAAGTAAATGTACATTGGAATTCTTTAGACGTAGATGCTCTATTTGCTTGAACTACAATTGAAACTAGAAATACTGGTTTTAACTTGAACAATTTGACTAAAATATGTTGATAACGTGAGAAATTCGATAATTTGGTTGTAAGGAAATGTCACTAGCTTTGTTTGAATCTCCAAATTAATTTTAAAGTGATTGCTGACACTTAAAGTATAACAAAAAATGTCTCTTGATTTTGGTCCTTAGAAAATGTTGCTCACTTTCTTTGAATCTCTGGATATTAAATTATATCTTAAAAATATTTAAATATTTTCCTTGTTAGTAAATAATTCCTAAACTTATTTTAAAGTGATTTCGGACACCAATAGTATCTTGAAGAAATTTCGATTTCATTTCTTGACGCTTGAGGCTTGTAAAAAAACTGAGTAATGAGTTCAAACACTTCCTATGTTCAAATATCTTTCATAAGCTTGAACTGCATTGATTTGCGATACCAATATTAAAATAAAAAATGTCCCATGCCGATTTCATGGTTTGGATGAATATGGGATGTTCAAATTGTCCTCAACATGAATTTAGTTGCTTTTCCAAGTTTATTTTCATGCGACTGCCGACCAAAGTGGTAAAATATTGCTGAAATTTTTTCATTTGTCGGTAAATCAGTTCAAATTGAAAGCAAGTTGTTTTAACAAACTTTAAAAACAAATTTAAGCAAAACTTTTGATAAAAATCGGATTTTTACCAAATGGCCGCCATTTTGTAAAATATAACTATTTTTTTGAAATTTTCTTAGTTCATTGACTAACTAAGGATCTAAACTTTAAAAGTCTTTTTGATTTGTTTATTTTAGACTTATGAGTGAGAAGCTAGAGAACGGGCAAATCGACCTATCGAATTTGGACATGTTGGACATCCGCCCTTATAAGTCAATATATTATTAATTAATAAGGCTGAAATATATTTAGTTTATACTTCAAGAGTACCTTAATAAATTAAAAAAGTTTTGGAGAGATTCGTTATTATTTGAATCCCCCAAGAAATCCCCGAAATCCCCTAGTTTTCAGGCTGTTACACGGGATTGCCCCCTTAAAGAATATGCTTTTTACAAATAAAAAGTTCAATTATCCAGCAAAATTATACGAGATATAAAAAAAAATTTGGATAGCAAAATGATTAATCATTAAAAGGTGAACATATTTTTTTACAAAATTTTTCCGATAAGAAATATATTTTTCAGCTTAATCGTCATGGGGCATAAAGCGTAGGCTTTGGACCCACTTTTCGGCTTGCGGGTTTGATTCCCGCCTCGCACTCTGGAAGAGCCCTCGGTGGCCCATGCGGTGAACACTAGCCTAGCAAGGGAGTTGTTCATCTACGGAGAATCGTAGTATTGGTACCTCTAGAGAAAAAAGGTTCTCTAATTACTTAAGCTACTGGTGGTTCGGAACCCACCTTAAACTGTAGATCCTCCTCCCACCACCAAGTAAGTGTGTGGGAGGTGTGTAAAGGAATAGAGAAGACGGTACAAGAAAAATGTAAATCCTTAGGGGGTACATTAGAAGCTTCCATTGCAAATAAGAAATTCCACTTTTTCCATTTTTGTAATTTTTGTTTTGATTGGAAAAAAATTATCGATAGAAAATAAAATATTTTGGGAAACGCATAATATATAATACAATAAAATGTATTTTAACAAAATTTTTCACCTGAATTAGACCTAAAACTGTATTTTCGACCTATTTTTATTTGACCCCGAGTAAAAATATTTCGTCTTGAGTTCGACTTCGCTCATCTTGAGTTCGTCTCCAAGACGGCTATGTCTCGCTGGCGTCCTGGGATCGAGACTTCGTAGTCAAAACGTAAGGCTTAAGTTTATGACTAAGGTGTAACGATCTTAAGACGAGGAGTTTATGTCTTGGACGAAAACTTATTCAAGACAAATTATTCTTACCTGGGACGCGAACTTATTTAATTTATAAACACAAGGGAGTAAAAATACGTCTGTTTTAATTTCAATTCACATTATGAATTGTAATAATATACATTTATTGAAATAATCCATTTTCCAAGGTAGCTGCGAATAATGAATAATGCCAAATAAGAAGCAAGTATAAATGTAATCTGGTGAATAATAATTTTACATTATTTTGCAATAGCCGAATAGCAGTTCCGGACAAACTGTCGATGAGGATCTTGCGTGATTTTTATTTATTTTCTTGCTTAATTTCTCAGGAAATGTTGAAACAATTATTAGAATTAATTTAACAACTTTTTCTGCTAAAATGCAGGGTGGGACATTTTAATCTATATACCCAAAATCTCCGGAAATAAGCGGTATAAAAAAAATTGTTCATACGAAAGTTGCTCAGGACAATGGCGGCCATCTTTTTGCAAAATCGATTTTGACCTTGAGATCAATTTTCAAGGTTATTTGAAGGCTACATTAATTTTTTGCATAGGAACCTCTATTTTTGACATTGGATTCTGAAAGAGCGGGAAATTTTACGTCTGAAATGATAGTAACCAGTCAATTTTAACGAGGTCTAATAAAGGTTAAATCGAGGTAAAATTTTAACAATATACAGACATGTCTACAAATCAGAACAGAACATGATTTTTTGTTTTATTCTTTTCACACATTTGGGCACCACAAAGCTAGCGTGGATTTAGGATCAACGACCTTCAAATAATGTTTGAAGGTCTACGGTTTTGTTTTGAATTGTTTTCTTCAAATAATACACCCGAAACCAAACCCTTCAACTAACAAGCTCCAAAACAACATTTTTCAAGCTTTGACCTTCGAATGACCTTCGAATTTAACCTCAAGGTCAAGGTGATCAAGGTCGTTGATCCCAAATTCACCCCAGTTTTTTGTTGCCTAAACGTGTTAACAAAAAACAAAAAAATCATGTTCTACGTGATTTTTGAAATTTGACCTCGATTTAACCTTTATTTGACTTTATGAAAATTGACTCTAATTAACATTTCAAACTTAAAATTGTCTGCTCTTTCAGAATATAATGTCAAAAATAGGGATTCGCATTTTAAAAAATGAATGTGACCTTCAAATAACCTTGTAAATTTATCTTAAAGTCAAAACCGATTTTGCAGAAAGATGGCCCTCATTGTCCTGAGTACAATTGTATATACTCTGTACAATTTTTTTTGTATTCCGCTTATTTCCGGAGATTTTGGGGTGGATCGATTAAAATGGCCCACCCTGTATTTGTCCCAATTTGACAAAAAAGCGTTAATGTTAAATTTGTTGCAGCTAGAAGGTCAATGATCTCAGAATAAAAATGATCAGTTTTATGTTTTCAACCTTGCTAATAGGTGCACATTTAGGGAAAATTAATAATTTTGAGACCAAATTTTGGCTTATTTCGAGAGTTGTGGAGTGTTCTCCCGAACTTTCATTTTGTCATCTTGTGGCTATGGACGCTTCAGATTGAATTTTTGTACTACATTCTCAAATAATTAATTAATTCATGAAAAATACAGCTAAAGATATTGTTTTGTTTAACAACAAAATATATTCTCTGTTTTTACAAATTTTATTTTTTATTTTATCGAACAAAAAAAGATTTTTTTACCGAAAAATGTAATAGTTTTTGTTTAGAATTTTCAACAAAGCATTTAAAGGAATCTATATTATCATCAGAGTTGTAAAAACTGATCACATAAAAGTATTTTTACATACGTGAATAGATACCTACACTATCGATCTAAGGTAACCTCCTGAATAAATAATTTCTTAGCGCCTTCTTACACTAGATGGAGTTATACATTTAGAAATTAATAATACATTTTTGGGAAAAATGAGCGGAACGAAAGCGTAGATCTTTTCTCACAGAAAATTTAATATTAATTTCAAAATTTATAACTTCATCTACACTGAAAAGACGTTAATCAATTCTGTTTTCAAGGATTACCTTAGATCGATAGTGTTGATTTCTATTTCACGTTATGTGGAAAATATCATTATTTGATCGGTTGTTACCAACCCCGATGATAAAAAAGAATATTCTTTCGATATCTCTAGTTTCAACAAACAACCAAGCAGTTGCTTTTTTGATTAGAAAAATGAATTTTTAACCAATAAGATTATTTTTCTATTAAAAAAACAAACTTAAAAAAAACCACATGAATTCTCAACCAAAAAATTGAATTTTGAACTAAAAATAGATTAATCCAGTTTGTAAATATTGTTTCTGAATTTCATCTTTAGTAAGAAGAGAATTAATGTCAAATATAAATTTTATTTATACCTTTTTTATTTAAGAAAAATATATTTACAAAAAGGAAAGAGATTTTTAAAAATACTATTCTCTCTAAGATTTATTTATTATCTGATAATATATAAAAAGGAGAAGCAAAGTTAGTTTAAAGCAATTATTTCTGTTAACTTGCTTTACTTATTACCTTACTTCGTAAAAAGAGGACAAAAATTTTTGAATTTCAGAAAAACCCGTCACTATTTTTGCTAATTTAAAATAATTATTAGGCCAACCCGAGTAATAAATAGACAAATAGTTACAAAGTTGATAAAAAACAGGAACTTTTTACATTTAAACAAAGATAATGTTATTAAAAATAATAATAAATTTTTTAACAGCTTATTTTAGATAATTATTAATTTACTCCACTTAAAAATTAGACAAAAAGTTAAAATTTGAAAAAAGAACTGCGACTATCTAGTACTAATGTAGAAAAAGATATCTAATGATAAACAATAATAATTTGTTTAACAAATAATTTTTGCTAAATAAAATAATAACTCACTACAAGTGAAAAGTAAACACAAAATTGCATATTTTTCGAAAAACAGCATATTTTAGCATTATTCAAAATAAATATTATTAAAAATAATGTTAGTAAACAAGATCTTATAATGAATTTTAGATTTTGGTTGAGCAACTTTTGTCTTTTCATTTTTTGTCTATTGAGTTTTTTTTTTAAATATTTTATTTTAATTCTTATGTATAATGATTGAAAGAAAATTCACTCGTCTTCCTGAAAATAAAAAATAAAGAATTTGTAGATACTTTTTAGGTGCACAACTTTTCTAATTTAATTTTATTTTCGTGTTTTTTGCCGTTTTTTTAATAATTTTTTTTATTGTTATTT
>JAAAKG020070870.1:0-12915 GCA_010014905.2 Druon quercuslanigerum
TCAAATTCTCTGTATTGCTGTAATTTACTAAATTCTTTGAAATATTTAATTTCCTTGATTTGAATAAATTCCTGGAAGTCCCTTAATTCCTTAAATTTCCCGAATTCCTCGAATTCTATGTGAATTTCCGAAGTTTATTAAATTCTATGAATTCCTTGAATTCTCAAAATTCAATCAATTCTGCGAATTTATTAAATTCTCTGAATTCACCGAATTATCTGAATTCTCTAAATTCTTTGAATTTCCTGAATTTCTGATTTCACTGAATTTCTTGAATTTCTTGATTTACTTGAAATCCCTAATTGCCATGAATTCAATGGATTTCTGAAAATCTCTGTATTCTCCAAATTTCTCAAATTCTTTGTATTGCTGCAATTAACTAAATTCTTCAAAATGTCTAATTGCCTTGATTTAAGAGAATTCTTTTAATTCCTTAAATTTCCCAAATTCTTCCAGTTCTATGTGAATTTCCGAAGTTCCATAAATTCTCTGAATTCATTGAATTCTCAAAATTCAATAAATTCTCCGAATTCACCGAATTATCTGAATTCTCTGAATTCTTTGAACTTCCTGAATTTCTAATTTCACTGAATTTCTTGATTTCCATGAAATCTCTAACTGCCTTGAATTCAATGGATTTCTAAAAATCTCTGTATTCTCCGAAATTCTCAAATTGCTGTAATTCACTAAATTTTACGAAATATCTCATTTCCTTGATTTAAGTGAATTCCTTTAATTCCTTAAATTTCCCGAATTCCTCAAATTCTATGTGAATTTCCGAAGTTCCTTAAATTCTTTGAATTACTTGAATTCTCAAAATTCACTCAATTCTCTAAATTCATTTAATTCTCTGATTTCTCTGAATCCCCTCAATTCACCGAATTATCTGAATTATCTCAATTCTTCGAATTTTCTGAATTTCTGATTTCTCTGAATTTCTTCAATTTCTTGATTTCCTTGAAATCCCTAATTGCCATGAATTCAATGGATTTCTAAAAATCTCTCTAATCTCCGAATTTTTAAATACTCTGTATTGCTGTAATTCACTAAATTCTTTGAAATATCTAATTTCCTTGATTTGAATGAATTCCTGGAATTTCCTTAATTCCTTAAATTTCCCGAATTCCTCGAATTCTCTGTGTTCTATGAATTTCTTAAATTCCTCATATATCTTGAATTCTATTTATTCCATGAATTGTCTGAAATCCTGTTTCTTTTTAATTCCTTTAGTTCTTAGAATTCCTTTATTTTTTTGAATTTTCTGAATTCTTTAGAAATTATTTTATTCCTTGAATTGTCTGAATTCCTGGACTTGTTTTCATTTTTGGAATTTTTTGAATTCCCCTAGTTCTTTAGGTTTCTGGGAATTTCTTAAATTTGTTTGAATTGCTTAAACTGAATGAATTATTTTTTGTGAAATTAAAATTAAAATTGATATAATTCCTTAAATTTTCTGCATTCATAGATTTTCTTGAATGCTCTAAATGGCCTTCATTAACTGAATTCCTCAAAATCTCTAACTTACGTAAATTCTCTCAATTTCTTGAATTCCCTAAATTTTTTGAATTTTCGAAGTTGCGTAAATTCTCTGAATTCTCTGAATTCTCTGAATTCTTTGAATTTCCTGAATTTCTGATTTCACTGAATTTCTTGAATTTCTTGATTTCCTTGAATTCTCTGTGTTCTGTGAATTTCTTAAATTCCTCATATTCCTTGAATTCTCTTTATTCCATGAATTGTCTGTAATCCTGTAACTTTTTAATTCCTTTAGTTCTTAGAATCCCTTTATTTCTTTTAATTCTCTGAATTCTTTAGAATTCATTTTATTCCTTGAATTGGCTGAATTCCTGGACTTGTTTGAATTTTTTGATTTTCCTTATTTCTCTAGGTTTCTCGGAATTTCTTAAATTTGTTTAAATTGTTTAAATTGTTTGAATTACCTAAATTGGTATAATTCATTAAATTCTTTGAAATCTCTTATTTCCTTTAGTTTATGCAATTCCTTAAGTTTTTCGAAATCATTAAATTTTCTGAGTTCATTAAATTTTCAGAATTCATTAAATTCTCTGAATCCTCTAAAATTCACTAAATTCTCTGAATTTTTTCTTTTTCTGAATTTTCTTATTTCACTGAATTCCTTGAATTTCTTAAATTCTCTGTATTGCTTGATTTTTCGAATTCTTCAAATATCTTGCATTCTCTGAATTAGATAAATTCTCTAAATTCCTTGAATACTCAATTCCTTGACTTCTTCTGGATTTATCTGTATTCCATGGATTATTTTAAAGCGCTACAACTCCCAAGAGTTCAAATAATTCAACGTATTTCAGTGGAATTGAGAGAATTTAGAAGAATTTAACGGAATTCAAGTGAATTAGAAATAATTCAAAAAAATCTACTCAACAAGAGAATTAAAACTTTGACATAAACGAAGAAATTGCCTAATCATTTTATTTTGGAAAAAAATTATTAATAGTAGTTTATCATAGTTTTGGAAAAAAATGATAATTTTGAGTTGTAACAGAAAATTTGTGAATAGAATTATGACTCTGACATAAAACAAGGAATTTATCAAAATAATCACAATTCTCTTTTGGAACGGGGAATTTTCAATAAAAAAAATGATTACAATATGGAACCAAGAATTCGAGAAAAGAAATATAATTCTGACATGGAACAGGAAATTTTTAAAAAGAACGATAAGTATGAATCGCTTCAGGGAATTTTCAAAATGAACTACAATTCTGACATGCAGAACAAGAAATTTTCCAAGTGAATTAAAATTTTGATTCTAAACCGGCAGTTTTTCGAAATGAATTTCGTGTCGTGTAGAAACACCACTAACGTAAAAATTCTGAATCTAAAAGGGAAGAATTCTAGCAAAGAGATTCGAAAACTAGATTCGAAAACCTGTTTCGATGAAAAAGGGTCCGAATCAAATGAAGAGTAAACAATCGAAAGATTCGATCAAATTTCATGAAAGTAACAGGACTAGAAAATTTGTCCTCGAAGAGTCGAAAGCATTTTGCTTCCTAAAACATCTTCCAATGAGAAAGGTCTCGATTTTTGGGTAAGGTGAGCAGACCTAAGAAAATAAAAAGGGAAATGGTCGAAGGCTAGTATGATGTAAACTGTAAAGTAAAGAAGAAGTGGTGATGATGAAAGGGTGATGGAGGAGGGGGTGGACGCATGTGCGCGTAAGTGCGTCACAGCATTTCAAAGAAGGTTTGGTGGGGACTCGGGGGGTGGGTTGGAGGGGGTAAGGGCTAAGCCACGAGCACCTGTGGATCTCTGCACGGTGAGCCGGTAGAGTCACTCACCGACCACCACCACCGAACCTCCAAACTCCAATCTTTAATCCAAAACTACCCGATTAAAAATTCATTTTTAATCCTCCACGTCAATTATCGATCTCAAAACAAATCCGTCCTAAGTTGTCCGGCAAATAAAAAAAAAAACTCTTCCGGAAGTTTTCTTCAAAGTTGTCACTCGTTGCCACTCGGTAAACATTGATAGTAATTGAAACAATTTATTTATCGTAAACTCATCTTTCGTGGTATTTATCCACCTCTGGTGGTGTGATTCTCTGCATCCGTCCAATCACCAATTTAGTGTCTTATTTGTTGATTTCGTGTTGAAAATAAGTTTGGAAAGGTTTTTTGGATCCTTTCAAGTGTGCAACTTCAAATTCGGAACCAGAAGGACATTTCAGCCAGTGGAAACCCTTATGGGCCAACAATTGAGAACCGGAAGTGTGATCTTCTATTCTAAGATGCGATATAAGTGGGAAATTTGACACGTGCAGTGAATCTGACAGATCTTGTGCACTGACAATTGTGATAGATAGAGATATTTTTAGATATTTTTGCATTTGTGCAAAAGGTGAAAGATTCTTAGTGCAGTGTCAATTGAAATTCTGGTGTGTCGACGGGTGATAATAGCACAATCATCAGTTTTGGATATCAGGATATGCGATTGCGGACATCATGCCTAGCACGATAAGAGGTAAGTTTAGCACACAAAAAACACTGGTTTGCATTTTCTTGCTCTCATATTAAACAATAAAAAAGTTTTATTCTGCATCAATTTGTTTTCGTTTGAACAAAGTCACATCAAATGTATTAGTTTAATATGTTTCTTGAGACACAAAATTTCTGGATTAAAAGAAGGATGTCTCTGACGTCTGGGCATGGAACATTATGGACAATGTCAATTTAAACAAATTAAATCAAGTACAAACTTTTGTTGGTTAATTAAACATGTTTGTTTAGACTCCAAAGAATCATGCTTACCCAGCAATCAAAAGTTTATACTTGATTTAATGTGTTTAAATTGAGTTTGTCCACAACTGCATTAAAACACGGATAACTGTCTGATGCCTGATGGTCGCGAAACCGTGAACTTCCCGATATTCTTTTTTTTACCGTTCTCAAGAGCACTCGAGCGTCCGAAATAAACGGTTGATGAATCTTCCGTTACTCGCCAAAATTCATTGTTTATACACGTTAATAATGTTACTTACGCGTTTCATCAAATTATGAAAAGTACATATCTGGAGTGAGGAACCAATGGGAGTGGGTCAATTGATTTTGATTGTCTTCACTTCAATTATTGTTAATAATTGTTTCGTTTATCAATAATCAGGGAAGAATAAGTGAAATATTTATAAAAATTTGTGGAAGGTAACAGTACTCGCGTTGTGGTCGTGATGGCAGGGTCACTCCAGGTCAGTAACACACTGACAGCAGAAACGATATAATGTGGCTCGGCACACACGTGAACCACCGCTGTGTAAATTGCACATGCAGGTAACAGGGTACAACACTCTATCGATCCGTAATCAGTAAATAAAGTAGTAAGGTTCAGATTATTTCTTCCTCGTTCTCTAAACTCCTATCATGTTACCTTCTCCAATAGTAATTCGACACTCTTCTTTAACTTCTTCAAAAATCCTTCATCTTCAAAATCTTTGAAAACATTGCCTCAAAAATAGTCCTGGGGATTACAATTATAACCAGTTCTCACTAAATCTAAAAGTATTGATTGTTCTGCAAAAGAATGATCCAAGAATGAAGCTGTCTTTTGTTTCTCCATATTGATAGAGATTTTCGTATCATTCAATATTAAGCTATAAAATCTGGATGTTAATTTTTTAAATCCTAGATTATAAAACATTGTGTCTAGATGTTAGGACCTTATATCTGTAGATTAGGTTCGCAAATCAAATCTTCAGAATTCGTCAAAGGTTAAGAATCGACCATGACTCTTAAAGTTGAATGACCTTAAGATGCTCTTATGTGTCCCCAAAGAATATCCCGTACGTAATATTGAGGTTTATTAAGGCTTCTTTTAAAGTTTCTTCTCCTAAATTATCATTAATCTGTAGCTTGTTGTTAAGAATCTAATTTGATTTTTATTATTTACAGTTTTACATCATTATATTTAAACAATATATTTACAGTTATTGAACAATCTGTGCTTTTTAAGCTAAAATCATTATATCCCAAAGAAGATTGACAATTTGGAACAATTTGTGTTTTTAAAATATTACTGTTTTTGGTCCAAAATTGCTATTGTTGATATAAATTTGTTAGTTTCCAAGCAATATTTACAAAACTTTAACAATAACATGGTATGTTTGTGCTTTTCACCGGTTATCGGTTATTTTAAACAATAATAATTAAAAAAAGATGGTGTTTATTTTCTATCAAAAGTAAAATTATTTAAGCAATACCTATTTGTTTAAATATATGCCTAACATAAAAAAAAGCAAGAGAAGCCAGAGAAGCTACATTTCGTCTTACCGCTTATTCTAAAAATCAAGTGTAAAAAATAAATTGTTTAAACATTAAAAAGTGTTCTTAGAAAACATATTATTTGAGACTTTAAAATTCGTCCTTCAGAATTCGTCAAAGGTTAAGAACCGACCATGACTCTTAAAGTTGAATGACCTTATGGTGCTCTTATGGGTCCCCAAAGAATGTCCCGTACGTAACTTTGAGGTTTATCAAGGCTTTTTTTTAATGTTTCTTCTGATAATTCATCATTAATATGAAGCTTAGAACTACGAAGTAATTTTTAACGTTTTAAAAATATATTGTTAATAGAAATTCATTAAGTTCTGAACAATATTTATAACATTTAAAGAATAATAGGCTATATTCTTACGTTTTTCACCAAATTTGAGATGGTTTAAGCAATAATAATTTTATTTAATTTTATGATAATTATAATTTTTTTAATTATGTTGTTTGTTTTTTAGTAATAGTAAAGTAATTTAAGAATTATTTCAGTAATACCTACTTTCTCAAATATATACTTAACCTAAAAAAGCGAGAGAAGCAACATTTGATCTTACCATATTTTCTGAAATTCAAATAGAGAAAATAAACTGTTTAAGCATTTAAAAGTATCATACTATCATCATTGATTAAAAACAAGCGAAAATTAGTCATAAAATTACTGATTAATTTAAATTACTTCTTGATGATAAATTATAAAAACAGAAAGATTTCAGAAAGCGTAATAAACCTTAATAATAAACATAAAAATTAATTTTATTTGTAAATTTGAAAGGAAGCTGAATAAGAAAACTGCTTTCATTAAAAACATGATATGACGTTGGACAATATTTTTCTTATCTTAGCGTATCAAGGTCGTTAATGGTTTTTCAATGTCAGATCGAAATAAATGCCCATTTAATTTGAAATTCTTTCCCAATTAGTGTAAAATTTTATACTTTTATTTCTGCATTTGGAGATTTACGGATGAACAAAAATCTCTCTTTCCTAGAGAAGGAAAATTTGTAAAATCTTCAAAGGCTTACCAGATTAAGAAATATTATTATATTACAACTCGATTTGTATACGCGATTACTCACAAACTACTTTACCTATTGTTTTCTTTTTCGCTTTTTTGGCAAGTTTAATTTTAGTTATAAAACTTGTCCCTGAGGTCAATGCACGCACGAATACCTTTCGCTTTATCGCCCCTCTTATCTTGGGGTTATACAATCCACTTTATCTTCCTTAAATCAAGTTGCTCAGTGAAGAAAGCAAATGATGTAATTATTATTAACCCTGGATTGCACCCGAATTGAAAATAATTTTGCGCCATTCAAGTTTATCGGATGATAATTAAAAGCCTCATATCTAAGTCAGGGTACTTGCTACAGAAGTTTGGTTTCAATGTTCCATGACCAATCCTAATTTTTTTTACAACTAAATCTCTTTGCCCGACGTTTTTCAACAAGAACTGCAGCAACTCTTGATACATCTACAAATTGAAAATAATCATAAGAAACAGAATAACAGAATTGGTTTGAACGAGATTAGAGTCTTGAAAAGCAATTTCGATTTTACCATCAAGGGGGAATTGCCTGTAAAACGAGGTGTTCCTACTTCTTTATAAATGTGCCATCATAAAGCAGAGAATGTTGCCGCGTATTCGCAAACTAAATAGCAAACCAGGGAAGTTCGTGATCGCGTGACCGGTCAAAATTTACGTAACTTCCCATGCAATTAGATCTTACTTTAAAAATCTCCTAAGGATGTGTTAGCGACACTGGGGACCGAAATGTTTATGGGTTTTCGCTGTCATAGTCAAAACCATTAAAGTCCGTCTGCACGCCAGTTATAAACCAAAACCAGGGATTTCCTGAATTCGTAATTTTTCTGTAGATTAGGAAAAAAACCGCACAATGATATTTTAATTTGCATAAAACATACCGCAATTCAAGAACTATATGGCCAGTGTAAGCTAATGAGTTTAGTGATATTGACGAGATTTCTTAATGACTTTAGTTTTATTCAAAGAAGCTTGCTTCACTGACAATGATACCAATTCTAATACAATTTTTGTCAACGTGTCAGAATTGCGAAATTGATCAGCTGCAGTGAATTTCAAACGAAATATTGCGCCATATACAATATGTGTAATATGCTATTCAAAGTGAACGCTAAAAAAGGTTGTGGATAAAGTTACGAGACTCTAGATCAAATTGTTTTGGTCTTTTCCATCCGAAATGCTGGTCAATGTGACTAGAAAAATTGTGGTTAAAATTATTTTGGTTATTATTTCTGGTAGCAGGAATTGCGCGATCATGTGTCGGATTCAAAAAATGTCTTTTGTCATCATGTCGTGTTGCTGAGTGTGTCAAGTGACTTTTTGTCGTTAATGCCCATTTCACGAACACTTTCAATTTCTTCTATGTATTTTCAATGGTATCAGTATAATTAATTATAGTTAACCATGAATTTAGTCTTTTAATAAGTCAAAGCTGCATGTTTTCTGCATACAGAACAAATTGGAACAATGATTATTCTAAATAAAAATAGACAACACTTTAAAAAGTGAATGTTCGAGATTCTTGGTATTGAGAAAGTGATTGAAGAGCAAAGCAATCAAAAATATTCCTCTTCGCAAGTTCCTTCTGGAAATTCCTTGCCAGAACACTTGGCTATGCTAACCAGAGTATTGTATTCCTAAGCTACCACTAAACTCTCTAATAAAAATTCTGTTTATTCTGGCCTGAGGAGCTAATTAAAACAACCAGACAATGGTCAAGCAAAAGTTTATAACATTTTTAAGTGCATATTTAAATCAAACTAAAAGAAGACCCAAGAGCAGATAACAAGCCGACAGTTTATCAAGAACGAGGAATCGGTATTGGAATTGGAAGACACAGTTGGAACTCGTTGGGCCCTATTCTATTCCAAAAAGACGATAATCTTAATTTGAAGGTAGGATAGGTGTTTAGATGAGCGCTATGTTAGAAATAGTACAGGGGAATGTGTGTGTGCAGGGTGTTAGTTGGTGTGTGTTCAGGCAGGTAGGTAGGTAGGTGGGTGTTTGCATGTGTTTATGTACACGCCGCTGGTTCATTGACCCTCGCTTTTGTTCGTGAGTACGAGGCACGAAACCGGCAACCTGGTGGTTCAGGACCGGCCACAGCCGAAAACCACTCTTAGGTAATCGAACGATCCAAGGACTTTGCCACCTGCCACGTCAAAAATCCTGCGCTACACCTCAAGCGTCACGCTTGCCTGACTGCGTGCAATAGCTGAGTTGTATTTCTTATTGTAGAGTTTGACTAGCTTACAGGATTACTACAAACGCCATAGAAGACTATCTGGAAAAGTAGTCGAATTTTGAAAAAAATCTGGATTTGATTCTGGACAATCTGGCACAATCCTGAAACTTTGAAAAAGTTTTAATCCACCTGGAACAGCCAAAGTGGTCATAGCTAATATCGTTATTGAAGATTCAACTGTTCTGTTAAAAATTTAACTATTCCATTCAGTTCTGTTTGGCACTCTAAGATTTTTTAAGTACTTCCTTCTATTGACTTCCTGGATGGACATTCTATCTTAGGGAATGATAAGGCCGTTTTGAGATTGTAGAGTCGAGACTCAAGACGAGTACGAGAACTTGAATCTTGACTGGTCAGCAAAATGTAGATGTAGCGTGAGATATGACACGCGGCAGTGACCCCACGTAACCTTAGCCGTGGTTTAAGAGTCATCTCATGCTTACCTTAAATCCATAGAAGGTCCGTCTATACCTCTGTACCTTTCACCCCCAAAGCCTCTAATCCTAATCTCAGCCGTGTTCATCCGAGAGTTAGGTAAATATGTAGAGGTAAGTACTAAGTACGTTCCTTTCGTTCGACAAGGAGTCATTAAGCTAACCTCAACATCAGTAATTAAACTTTGGTTAACGGTGTTTTTAGAAAAATATGAACAGGATCGTGCTCAATTCAACAATTTGAAGCCAAGTCCCTGAGAGACCCTTTATGTCCGCTACTATCGGGAATTATCTCCACGATTAGAGAAAGACGAAAGATTAGCTGTCCAATTTTTTTGGTATACTGGATGAAGACACCAACAAAATCCAGCATCTTCTAATTGAATTACCTGGTCATCATCAATTAAAGTCAGCTAATCTTATAAAACGGTTAAAAGAATATACAAGAATGGAATAAAGTATATGAATGGTTTCTTTTAAAGGATTGAAAATAGAAGAATTGTCAATAGTCTAAGAGAATGGAGTAAATTCATTATTGGACCAACAAACCAACAAAATCCAACATCTTCTAATTAAATTATCATCTGTTCAACATCATTTAAAATCCGCTAATCATACCACATAGTTGGAAGAAGATCAAATAATGGGACAAACAATGGGCGAGTGTACCAACACAATCCAACAGCTTCTAATTAAATTTTTACCTGGTAAACATGAATTAAAATCAGCTAATCATACCTCATGGTTGGAAGAAGATAGGACAATGGAACAAATAATGAACATACTAACAAAATCATACATCTTCTTTATTGACTAGAAAGCTTATGTCACGAGATAGAATTTTTTCGAAAATTCGAGAAATTCTCGAATTTTGTAACACTACTTCAGATTGTGTCATGACCTAAATAAGTTCAACGTGTTTAAATGAGAAGGTTCCATCTCGGAGAACTTAAGCGAAAAG
Organism: Druon quercuslanigerum; assembly: GCA_010014905.2. Lineage (NCBI taxonomy): Eukaryota > Metazoa > Arthropoda > Insecta > Hymenoptera > Cynipidae > Druon > Druon quercuslanigerum. Next base: position 10,487 of record JAAAKG020070870.1, read on the forward strand.
TTGTTGCAAAGTTCTACAAACAGTAGCGATTTTTCATATGAATTTTTAACAAAAAAGTTTATTTTCAACTAGACTATTGACTCCTAAACCCAAGAATATGAATTTTTAACATGAAAAGTTAATTTTTGTTAAATTGTTGAGATTATTGAAACCTCAACCAAAGCAGATGAACTTTAACCTGAAAATACTAATTTTCAAAAAAGGAGTTGTATTTACCAAAAAAGATTTTTTAGTTAAAAAAAAAAAACAAATTTCAACCAAACTATTGAATTGTTGAAACAATAAATAAATGGAAGTGAATGATTTTTTCTGCAACAATTAAATAGTAAATTGATTTGTAAATTAATCGATTATGTACGATTTCACATGCGAGTTCATATTTTTCACATGTCATTGTTTTTGTTTTCAAATTTACGTGTTATTTTGCGCTCACTTGAATTTAGGTTTAACATATGTCATGAATTTGATAACAAAAACAATGACATGTAAAAAATGGAAAGTGAAAAATAAAAATTTAACTACAATCCAGTTTTGACTGAAAATTGATCGTTTTTAGTGAAAAATTTAACTACTTGGTTGTAAATTGAACTATTTTGTTAAAAATTTACTCAATTCTTTTAAAATTGAGCTATTTAATTATGAAAATTGAACTGTTCAAGTTTTGATTAAAAATTAGTCGTTTTTAATTGAAAATTAAACTATAGTGGAAATTTAAGTATTCCACATTTGGTTTAAAATTGATCGTTTTTGTTCAAAATTCATCTATTAAATTTTGGGTTAAGAATTAAAATTCGAATTTTTTAATAGAAAAGTTAACTATTCCATTTCTTGTTGAAATTGGGCCGTTTTTAGGTGAAAAAAAGATTTTGCTGAAAACTGAATTATTTGTTTGAAATTTGTTTAATTTTTTTTATATAAAAGCAATTTTTTGGACTGTCAATTTAGGCACTCCATTTCTTTAAAATTTAACTGTCTCGTAAATAATATACTTTTTTTACTTTAAAATTCCTCAATTTAGTTGAAATTTTTTTCTCTGTAGAATGGGAAATCATTGGAAAAGTCAGAAAGTTGACTTTTTTTTTAATCAAGTGCAACTGTTTGGCAAAAAAAAAATCACTTTTGGTTAAGGCTTTTTACTGTTTTCTTAAAAGTTCGTATTTTTTGGTATCAAATATTATTTTTTGTAGAGGTAACTTAGAAACGAAATTTCGTTAAGAATTCTTTTTTTGTTTGTTAAATTAAACTTTTTTTGATCGTTAAATTAAACTTTTTTTTGTTTAAAATTAAATTCTTTTAATGTTTAAACATCAACTATTATGTTTTTCGCCGATATTCAATTTTTTTTACTTAAAATTAAACTATTGGACTGGAATTAAAATTTTATTTTTAAAAATTCGTCTTGACTTCGTCTTCGTTCTTGACTTGAAACTTCAATTATTTGGTTCAAAATGCAATTATTAATGAAAATTTATCTTTCTTGGTGGAAAATTCCACCTTCCTACAAAAATAGTTTTTTTTTTATTTATTGTGAATTCAACTATTTGGTTAAAAATTTAACTATTTTGTTTGTAAATTTAACTCTGTTTAGAAAATTCAACTACTTGATTTAAAATTTAACTTTTTTTAAAAAATTCGTCTTGCACGATTAAACATTTAACGGTTTGGTTGAACTATAATTTCTTTTTTTGAAAATTCAACTATTTATTTGGAAAGCTCATCTTTTTGTGTTGAAAATTTAACGATTTTGGTAAAAAGTCGTTGAAAAATTTCGAAAATTTAACTCTTGTTGAAAATTCATCTTTTTTGGTTTAAAATTCAAATAATTATTTATAAATGCAACTTTTTAATCTAAAATAAATTTTTAATCTTCTTTAAATTAAAAATTCCTCTCTTTTTATAGAAAATTAATCTTAGCGTTCCTTAGAATTTTTATTTGCACTTTTATTGGCAAATTGATTTTAAAAATTGAATAACTTTTTTTTTAAATACAACTGTTTGGTTCAACGCTAATTTATTTTTTTGAAAATTCAATTATTTATTTGAAAAGCTCATCTTTTTGTGTTGAAAATTTAACGATTTTGGTAAAAAGTCGTTGAAAAATTTTAAAAATTTAACTCTTGTTGAAAATTCATCTTTTTTGGTTTAAAATTCAACTATCTTATAAAAAATTCTTCTTCTTGGCCTTCAAGATTGAACTATTTAAATAAAAAATTAAAAAATTTATCTTTGCTGGTAAAAATATTAACTCTGGCTAGAAATTCAATTAACTTGTTGACGAGTTCTCTGTTTTGTTTAAAAGTTCAAATAATTATTTATAAATGCAACTTTTTGATATAAAATAAATTTTTAATTTTCTTTAAATTAAAAATTCCTCTCTTTTTATAGAAAATTAATCTTAGCGTTCCTTAGAATTTTTATTTGCACTTTTA
>JAAAKG020070881.1:0-17315 GCA_010014905.2 Druon quercuslanigerum
ATCAAGCACCACCTCTGTGCGTGGCCTATTCGGTCCTGCCTCAACGAAGGAGGCGAGCAGCAGACCGGCCTAGAACCGCGATCGTCGACTAAAACTCAACTCAGATTTTATTGAACATTTTCAATCGTATCTCGGGAACCGATAAAGATTTTAAAAGTTTTTTTGGCTTAAATTAAAGATCAAATTTTAGGCTCTACGTCGTATAATTTCTAGATTTTTATTACAATGCAATTTTTTGTAGAGAATAAAAATGTCAAAAAAGTTTTTTGTTTTTTAAATATTTAAAACCTAATTTTTAATATATTATTTACAAATTCAACGGGATGCATAAGTTCTTGTCTTACGCTTTAAAACCACGTTAAAATTTTTTTTAAATTCCTTATTTTTTGACAAAGATAAAAAACATTAAATTTTTATTGATTTTAGCACAGGTGGGCAATACTAATTGACCGACAGTGTAGATACCAATAAAAAAATGATAAAATTTCAAAAAATAGCTTAATTTATAATCAGGAAAGATTTTTTATTAAAAGAGGTGAAATGTCATGGTAAAAATACGTATTTTCAACAAAGAAAAATTAATTTTTCACAAACAGTTGCACTAATAACCAAATATTTGAATTTTTAAGCAGAAGACAGAAATTTTTTAATAAAAAAATTAAATTTTTAACAACATTATAGTTAAAATATTGATCACCAATAAAGTACTATCAACGAAAAAGAATTATTTTTTACCAAAAGACGAATTTTCACTAAAAAAATATAAGTTTCCACCGAAAAATGGAATGGTTTAATTTCAGTTCCAAAAATTACATTTTAAACGAAAAAAAATTTTTTAAGTATTTAAATTTAACAATAAATTAGTACTTTATGATAAAATATTAAAATCATCAACCAAGTTGATGAATATTTATCAAAAAGATTCATTTTCTATAAGAAAAAACGAATTTTCAAAAAAAGAGTCAACTTTTTAAGCTTAAAGTTCAAATATTTTTTAAAGCAGTTTACTTTACAATCGACAAAGAAAATTTTTAAATAAAAAACTTAATTTTTAATTTAAAAAATATAAATTTTTAACCAAATAATAAAATTTTCAACTAAAAACGATAAATTTTTCCACAAAAATGGCATCGTTAAATTTCCAGATCGAAAAATAATCTCGATAAGAAATAACGAACTTGCAAACAATTTAATTGGAAAGAAAAATGCTACTTTTTAACCAATTAGTTGAATCCTGAACGTGAAAGATACACTTTAAAAATTTATTTTAGTTATAAAGACGAATTTTCAATAAATTATCTGAATTAAAAAAAAAAAATTAATAATCATATATAATTGGTGTAACGAAACAGATGAATTTTCAACCATAAAGTTACATTTTTATCTAAAAAGATCAATTTTCTCAAAAGAAGATTATTGTTTTCCCCAAAAATGTATCGTTTTTAATTGAAAATTTAAAATTTTCAAGTAGAAACGATACGTTTTTCAACAAAAATTGCATCGTTAAATTTCCAAATATAAAAATTAATTTTCGATAAGAAATAACGAATTTGCAAAGAATTTAATTGGATCTGAAAATGCTACTTTTAACCAATTAGTTGAATCATGAATGAAAAAGATGCACTCTAAAAAGTTTTTTTAGTTATAAAGACGAATTATCAATAAATTATTTAAATTTTTAAAAAATTGAATAATCATATATCAGTTATGTAACGAAAAAGATAAATCTTTAACCATAAAGTTAAATTTTTATCCAAAAAGATCAATTTTCTCAAAAGAAGATTACTGTTCCCATCAAAAGGAAAAATATTTAACAACATACACCAATTTCGAAACTAAAAGGACGAATTATCTAATGAAAAGTTGAATTTTCAACTAGAAAATATCAATTTTAAATTTCAAAAAAGACGAGAATCTTAAAAAAATTAATTTGCTACAAATTAGTTCAACTTTGAACGAAACAGATGAATTTTTAACCATAAATATGAATTTTCAACACTTTTTAAAATAATATTAAATTTAAAATACCAATATGTATTAAAATTAATATCTCAATCATATGAAAGCAACATTAAGATCACAAATAAAATTATAGTTTATATCGAAATGTTTAATTACACTAATAAAGAACAGACCTAAGCTACAAATACCTGTAGCCACATTAAATTTCTATAATTCAGCGCAAAATTTAAAAAATAAATTCCACCCGTACGTTGCACTTTAATCACAAAAAACAATTCATCCGATGAATTATAGATTATTAATTTATTTGCGAATATATTACATGGTTTCAACAGTTTCAGTTTTCAAGCACGTGCTGCTATACCGACCTATATATTAAATTTAATATCAGGGTATATTAAATTTCAATACCGCTTATGCAAATGACATCACAAACATTTGTATTAAAATTAATAGAGATTTTTTGATCGTGAATAAAAAGGTTTATTTCCAATCGAAGAAGGTCAATTTTCAAGTCAAAAAGACAAATTTTGTACAAAAAATACAATTTTTAACTAGAAGACATGAATTTTCAAATAAAATAAATATTATTTATCAACTAAAAACATCAATTTTTAACCAAAAGCGGTGTAGTTTATTTTTAAATTTAAAAAAATTATTTTTTCACAAGAAAAAACTAGTTTTAACCAAAAAGAATAATTCTGCACAGAAAAAGGGGAATCTTAAACTAAATAAAGGGATTTGGTATTAAATGTTTTAATTTTTAACTCATAAAGTATAAGTTTTTAACCAAAAATTGTAAAGTTAAATTTTTAGATTAAAAAGTAAAATTAGAAAAAAAATTTATAAGAAATTGGATCAACCGAATAGATTAATTTTTAGTAAATAGATGAATTTTGAACCTAAAAATATTTTTATATGTTTTTTAAACAAAGACGTTAATTTTATCTTGAGTAATTAAATTTTCAAATCATTTGTTTTATTTTCAAAAAATAGTTAATTTTTCAACAAAAAATCTAAATTTGCAATCAAGAAAAATCATCTATCAAGCCAAAAGACAAATTTTATGAGAAAAAGTTTAAATTTCAACCAAAAAATATGAATTTTTATTAAACTAGTGGAATTTTTAAGTATAAAACTCAATTTCTAAATAAAGCCATTATTTTTCTACCAAAAATGGAATATTTCGGTTAAAAAATTAATTTTTAATTAAAAGAAAACTAATTTTAACGAAGAAGATTAATTTTCTACAAAAAAAAAACGAATTTTTAAGCAAATATAGGAATTTTTAAAAGAAATTATTAAATTCCTAACTTATAAAGGATTCGTTTTGAACCAGAAAATGAAATAGAAAAATTTGCAGATAAGGAAGTTAATTTTTAACAATAAAAACTAATCTATAATCAACGGGGTGAAACACAAAAATGAATTTTTTAACAAAGTTGTTTTACTTTAAACAATATTTAATTTCCAAACAATAAGATTTATTTTTACTAAATATTTATATTTTTAACCAAAAAGTTGAATTTTTCACCAAGGAGAATCATATTCTGCAAAAAAATACGAATTTTCAACGAAATATTTGAATTTTTAACTAAAAAGAAAAAATTTTCAACTAAGTAGTTGATTTTCCTACACAAAAATATTTTTGAATGTTTTTTTTTATTTTGAAAAATATATCAACTTTATCTTGAATAGTTTAATTTTCAAATCAATTGTTTTATTTTTAACCAAATAGTTGCTTCTCTAACCATAAATCTGAATTTTCAATCAATAAAGATCAATTGTCAAGCAAAACATACAAATATTTTTAAAAACAGTTTAATTTTTGACCAAAACATATGAATTTTTGTACAAATAGTTGAATTTTCAAATAGAAAAATCAATTTCCAAATAAAAAATAAAATTTTCAACGAAGAATAAAATAGTTCACTTTCACTTAAAAAATTAATTTCAAACTAGAAAAAAAAATTTGAGGCAAGGAAATTAATTTTCTACAAAAAGCATGAAATTTGAAAGCAAATAAAGACGTTTTTTGATCAAATAGTTATTTTTTCAAACGGCGAGTCTGAACCAAAAATGGAATATTTAAATTTGCTTATAAAAGTATTTTTTTAATAAAAAAAATACGAACCTGCTACCAAACAGGTGAACGAAAAAATTGAATTATTTTAATAACGTTGATCAACTTTAGAGAAATTCGTAAAATTTCTAACGAAATAATTATTTTTTAATCAAATATTTGACTTTTTAAAGAAAAAAATTGAATTTTCCACTGAGGCAATTTATTTTTTTTACCAAAAAAGAAGAATTTTCTACTAATAAGGCTAAACTTTTGACCTTATCGTTAAATTTTTAACTAAAATAACTTTTTAACAACAACAACACCATTTTTAAAGAAATAGTTTAACTTTAAACCCAATATTGTAATTTTTGACCAAATAATGTACTCTCCCGAGTAAAAATACTTCGACTTGAGCTCGACTTGGTGATGTCTTGAGTTCGTCTCTAAGACATCGGTGTCTGGCTTCGTCTCAAAATAGATTCGAGCCATAAGCCTTCTTTTTACATTGATGCTCACGAGAGGTAAGGCAGCATTTACTTGTCTTAAGTCGAGCCTTGTATTGACTGAGACGACGTTAACTTGTCTCAAGACGAGCCTTGTCTTGACTGAGATGGTCGAAACTTTTTCGGGTCATAAATGAGATTAAAATTGATGAATGAAAAATTTCTAATTATTAAATTAGTTATTTTTAATTAAAAAATTCAGATTCTGTGGGTATGAACGAGTATAACCCTTAAAAATTTTCTACAAAAAAATTAAAATTGTAAATTTCTAGAAGGATCTCCTAAGCCATTAGAAATACGTAAAAAGAAACATCAATTTCGGTATCATTGTCAAAAAATATAAAATTATCTTTTTTTAAACTTAGTTTTCAAGTAACAATAACGAATTTACAACAAAGTAGTTAATTTTTTAAATCAATAGTTTCATGTTTAAATAGAAAGTTTAATATTTTAGCAAACTAGAATAATTTTTAACTAAAGGCATGAATTATAAATTTTTTATTTTTTTTATTTTTAAATTGCATAAAAATATACAAGATTGTTTGAGAATTAATAAAGATAAGCTTTTATGACTGTCAGAATTTGGAGTCGTAAATATTCGACCTAAGAAATAAATATATGTCTTCAAGACATAGAAACTTGTCTTCAACATATAGAAACTTGCCTCCAAGACATATAAACTTGTCTCCAAGACATATAAACTTGTCTACAAGACATAGAAACTTGTCTTCAAGACATAGAACCTTATCTCCAAGACATAAATTGAAGTCTGGCTCCATCTTGAAACTGAGACATGCTTAATTCAACCTTTTCGACTTCAGTATGTCTTGATTGGAAGCAATTCAAGTCGAAACGAAGTCGAGAAATTTTTATTTGGCCTTGAACAAAATAGTTAAATTTTCAAAAAAAAAACATTGCATTTTGAAGCAAATAGTACATCATTAACCAAACAAGATAAATCCCGAACAAAAATGTACCATTAAACTTTTCCTTAAAAAAAATTAATTTTGAGCCACAAAAACTTTTTTCCTTTAAATATTATTCCATTAAGCCATTCTCCTTCTGGGATAAGCATGAATTTTATTGTTGGGTTTTATTTATTCTGTTAACATTGCAAGGGGAGTTTTATTGAAAACAGGGGAAAAATTAATAATTCTTTAAAAAGCGGCAAAAGAGGGAAAAGTATATTTATGATCGGCCCATAAAACGAAACCTCCTACTTCTGCATTTATAAAGTTTATTGATCTAAAGAATTGCCTTTTTTCTATGAATATTTCAGTTCCTTTAAGCCCCATCTTACAATCTTCAAGAGATCAAAGAATAATATTCTAGAGATTAAGTATGTCAAGAAGGCCAGAGGTTAAATTTCGCTGAAAAATTCTGTGGTACAAGGCGTGGGTATTATTCAGAATATCAGAAGATTTTCTCAGAGAGTATAAGATTTCAGCCATGATTAATTTTAGATGAAAATGCCCGGCGGGAGAGATTTTTCGATATTTCATGCTTTTTTACAAGCTTCTTTTTTTACGGTATAATTAAAAATGTTCTAGACAAGCAGTAAATTCTTATTGCGGTGAAATTATTTTCTCTTAAATTAATTTCCTTGGCGAGAGAAATCCGCATCTTTAGAATTGAGGAGAAGTCTTGTTTCGGCATAGAGAAAATTTTTACCGCAATATTCTCATTTTCTTCGAATAATTTCGTTCTCTCTATTCTTCAGTTAATACTCTTTTGCGAATGACTCGCCGCTTGCTGTGATTACAAGGGGAAATTTCATTAAGACGTTTAGATGTTTACGCTCAGGGAACATGAAAGGGAAATTGTAAATCTTTTCGAGTTTAACGAAGCAACTAGAAACTACTCGATTTTAAAATAAAAACATTACCTTTTAACCGAAAATGTTTAAAAAAATTAATTTTTATCAAAAATGAGACTAATATTAAAGCATAAAAACGAATTATCTGCAAAGGTCAATTTTCTACCAAGACAGATCTAGACTAAAAGATGGTGGAAAATACCAATTTTTAATTAACAATATCAATTTTTAACAAAAAATGGAGAATTACATTTTTAGTTGGAACAAAAATAATTTTCAACCAAAAGTGAAGCGAATCTCTAACTAAGGAAATTAATCCAAGAAATTTATTTTTACAGAAAGAAATACAAATTATGAAACTAGAAAGACGATTCATATGCAAAAAAGGTAATTTGTTACCAAATTTTTTAATTTTCGAATAACTATTCAAGCTTTTAACCAAATTGTTCAATTTTCAAAAAAGCGTATATTAAGATCTTGAAAATGTAAATTTTCTGCTAAATAGTTGAATTCTTAACTCATTAGGAATAATATTTTTATCTGAAATGGAAGACTTCAATTTTCAGTTAATAAAAGAATTAATTTTGAACCAAAAACTAAACAAGTTTTGAAACTAAAAAAATTTTGAACCCAAAATATGTTTTTTTTTACAAAACTTAATTTTCTAATAGTTTCATTTTTATCCAAATAGTCGAATTTTTAACCAAAAAATATGAATTTTCAATAAAAAGCTCAACTTTCGACCAAGAAACATAAATTTCCAACCAAATAGTTGAAGTTTCAACTATTGTAAATTTAGGTTTGCAACCATCGATTTAGATTTCAGATTCAGGTTTAAATATTTACAACTTTAAAATACTAGAAAAGCGTAGAAACGACCAATTTTTAACTTAAAAATATCAATTTTCGACCAAAAGTGGAATAGTTACATTTTTACTTAAAAGAGAATAATTTTTATAAAAAGACGAAATTTCAACAAAATATATGAATTTTGAAACTAAAGAGACAAATTATTTACAAAACAATCTAATTTTCAACCCAAAAATATTTGTTTTTAACAGAAAAGGTAAATTTTTACTAAATAGTTAAATTTCTAATAAAAAACAGCTACTTTTACCCCAACCACAAAATAGTTGAATTCTTAACTTATGAAGAACAATATTTACACAAAAAATGAAATATTTAAGTTTTCAGATAAAAAATAAAATTTTAAACAAAGAAAGAATTTTAAAACTGAAAAAAACGAGTTATCTGCAAAACAGTTAAATTTTGAACTTAAAATATGTATTTTTTCACAAATCTTAATTTTCTACTACATAGTTCAATTTTCTAATAGTTTCGTTTTTATCTAAATAGTCGAATTTTCAAACGAAAAAATATGAATTTTAAATAAAAAGGTAAACTTTCAACCAAGAAAGCTAAATTTTCAACCAAATAGTTGAATTTTCAAATATTCTAAATTTAGGTCTATAAATTTATATTTAGATTTTAGATTCAGCTTTAGATTTTTAAACAATAAAATAATAGAAAAACGTAGAAATGACTAATTTTTAATTTTAAAATATCAATTTTTAACCAAAGGTAGAATAGTTACGTTTTAAGTTTAAAGAAAATAATTTTTTTTTATAATAAAAAAAATTTCAACCCACAAATTTGATTTTAATTTTTAAAAAAGACGAATTTTTGACCAAATATATGAATTTTAAAAGTAAAGAGACAAATTATTTGCAGAAAAATCAAATTTTTAACCCAAAAATATTTGTTTAAAACAGAAAAGTTCAATTTTTGCTAAATAGTATAATTTTAAATAATAAACATACCTTTTAATGAATTCGTCTACTTTAACCCAAATACATGAATTATGTACCAAATAGTTAATTTCTTAACTTATGAAGAACAATATTTTCACAAAAAATGTAATTTTTAAATTTTCAGTTAAAAAATTTAATTTTAACCAAATAAAGAATTTTGAAACTGAAAAGACATTTTTCTTACTTATCAGTACAATTTATAAACAATGTATTCAATTTTTAACTAAATGATCAAATTTTCAACCAAAAATATAAATTTTCAATAATAAGGTCGACTTTCATTTAATTCTAGGAATTTAAATTTAGATTTTGATGCAGGTTGAGATTTTGACAAATACAAAAAACTAAAAAAGAATAGATACTAACAATTTTTTATTTAAAAATATCAATTTTTAAGTAAAGGTGGAAAATTTACATTTTTAGTTAAAAGAAAATAATTTAAAAAATAATAATTTAACATATTACAACCAGCAACATTGATTTTCATTTTAAGAATGACGAATGTTCAACAAAATATATGAATTTTAAAACTAGTGAGACAATATATTTGTAGAACAATCAAATTTTCAAAATAAAAACATTTGTTTTAAACAGAAAAGGTAAATTTTTACTGAATAGATAAATTTTTAATAAAAAAACATACCTTTTATGAATTCGTCTACTTTCAACCCAAATACATGAATTTTTCACCAAATAGTGGACTTCCTAACTAATGAAGTACAATATTTTCACAAAAAATGTAATTTTTAAATTTTAAGCATAAAAAGAATTTTGAAAGTGAAAAGGGGATTTATCTAAAAATAAATTAATTTTCTTATTAAAAAAGTATGTTGTTTAAATTCTCTCAAGGTTAAGCAAACAACTAGAGCTACTTTACAAATAAAAAATGTATTGTTACTTTTTCAGTTCAAAAACAAATTATCATGAATTTTAAAATTGAAAAGAAGAATTATTTACTAAATAGTTTGAATCTTCAACCCGAAAATATTGTTTTTAATTAAAACTTTCTTCAAAATAGTTTTATGTTCAAGCATATGGTTCAAGGCTCAACGCAAAATAGAAATTTGTAATAAAAAGATTAATTTTTACAAAAAAAAACAATGCATTTTTGAATAAAAGGTATCAATTACCTTCTTTATTCAAAAATTAATTATTTTAACTGAAAATTTAAGTTTTCGAGTCCAAGATTCAAAGCACTTTTTGGGTTAACAATTCAGCTATTTTGGTAGAAAATGTAACTATTTGATCGAAAATGAACTTTTGATTGAATATTCATATTCCCGGTTAAAAATTCAAATATTGGGTTAAAAATTCAAACTATTATGTTAAAAATTCAATCATTTTGCTGAATGTTCAACTATTTTGCTTAAGTCAGAATTTTTAGTTCAAAGTTTAATAATTACTACCTAATTTATCTTTCTTGCTTAACATTAAATTTTTTGATGAAAATTCAGCTCTCTTCTAAAAACATTTGTCTTTTATGTTTGAAAATTTAATTATTTGCTTAAAAATTTAACTCTTTTATTGAAAATTCTTATTTTCTGTTAAAAATGTAACTTTTCGGTTGAATATTGATCTATTTTGGTAACAAAAATTCAGGCGCTATGTTGAAAGTGGTTCTCATTTGTAAAAAAATTAATTTTTTTTATTAAACATTGAACTGTTTGGTTAAAAATTAATGTATTTTTCTGAACAATCGTCATTTTGTTTAAAGTTAAAATATGTGGTTAAAAGTTGAACTCCCTCGTTAAAAAATTAATTTTTTTGTTTAAAAATTTAAGTATGTATTTGAAGGTCAAAATACCTAATTAAAAGTGAATTTGTTTGGTAGATTATTCAACATTTTTATTGAAATATCATCTCTTTGGGGTTAAAGATTCATTCGTTTTTGGTAGAAAATTACCTATTTGATATAAAATTATTTTATTTTGTTAAACCCAATTGTCTTGATTGAAAAATTTTCTTCTTGGTTAAAAAATTAATGTTAAAGTTTTTGTTGAAAAGATATTTTTTTTATTCAAAAATTCAACTATTTTATTGAAAATGGATATTTTTAAGTGGAAAAATCCAATATTTTTGGAAAATTTTAGGTTCTCTAAAATATTTTCTTTTAGGCCGAAAATATCTTTTTAAGGAAATCTAAAAACTTTGTACGAAATAGTTTAATTTTCAACAAGAAATATTAATTTTTAATCAAAACTTTAAAAAAAACATGATTTCTTTACAAAATTTTTTGAATTCACAACTTTTAAGTACTAATATTTTTACCAAAATTAGAATATTAACATTTTCATCATAAAAAATTAACTTTTGAACAAAAACAAAGCGAATTTGAAAACTGGAAAAATCGTATTATCTACAAAAAAACGTTTCTTTAACAAAAATTTAATGTTATACCAGATCGATCAATTTTTGTAAAAATAGTTTGATTTTTAACTAAATAGTTTATTTTTCAACCAAAAACATGAAGGTTCAATTAAACAGATAAGTTTTATCTAAGAAAGATCAATTTTCAACCGAATAGTAGAATTTTTAACTACTTTTAATTTAAATTTAAATTTCTTAGATTTAGTTTTAGATATTTCTAACTATAAAATACTAGAAGAAAGTGAAAGCGATTAATTTTTAATTAAAAATATAAATTTTTAACTTACTAAGAAAACTAATGTGTTAGCAAAATAGACTAATCTTCAAAAAAAAAAATAAATAAATAAATTTTCAACCGTTACATTTTTTCGGTTAAAAATTTAATCTAAAAGTTGATATTTTTATCTGAAAAATCAACTATTTTTCAAAAAGTAAGCGTTCTCTAAATTATTTTCTTTTAGGCCGAGAAGATCTTTAGAAGTAATCTAAAAACTAGGTATCAAATAGTTAAATTTTCAACAAGAAATATTAATTTTAATAAAAAACTTCTTTTTTTAACCCAAAAAATGATTACTCTACCAAATTTTTGCAGTTCAAAAAATTAACTTTCAAACAAAAATAAAGCGAATTTGGAAACTGAAAATATAGAATTATCTACAAAAAAACTAAACGGACAATTTTCAACCGAATAGTAGAATTTTCAACTAGTTTTAATTTAGATTCAGATTTTTTAGATTTAGTTTTAGATATTTGTAACTATAAAATACAAGAAGAAAGTGAAAAGATTAATTTTTGATTAAAAATATAAATTTTCAACCAAAAATGGAATATTTACATTTTCAGATCAAAAAGAAAATTCAAATCAAAAATAAAACAAATTTTTAACCAAGAAAATTATTTACTCAAAAATTCATTTCGTTGTTTGAAAATTAATTTTTTAACTAAAAAGTTTCCTGTAACTTTTTGTTGATTGAAAATGTATATATTTTATTTAAAAATTACATTATTTGGTTGAGAATTGAAATTTTTTGATGAAAAATCAACTATTTTTTGAAAATTTAATGATTTCTAAAGCATTTTCTGTTAGGCCTCGCAAAATTTTTAAGAAATCTGATAACTTAGTTTCACTAATTTAAAATTTTAAGAGCTCGAAAGACATCCAAAAGAGATATCATTGTAAAAAAAATATTACTTTCTTTGAAAAGTAGATTTTATTTGATTTTCATATCAATTGGAATCATTATAATCTCGAAGAATAAGGCTCTGTGCAAATGTAAATAGTGTCGATGGAATCTGAGTGGAAACGAGGAATTTTCTTGAAATTTTAGTGGCTCTCTGGATTAGCTCGCTCGCTGGTGCAATGCCAATTTTAAAACAGCAATTTACACAGCTATGCGAGAGGAATGTCGGAAGAATGCGGGGCGTAGACTTTTCCCTTGTTCGGATTCCACTCAGAATGTGTGCGAACTCTCATATTCTCGAGTACGATTCCATCACCATTTTACTTCATTAACAAATTTTAATAATTTATTCATAGGTATCGGAATTCCATTTTTATTGATAAAAGTTTCATAAACGATTTACACTACCGTCGGAAATTATGAGATCGATTGACGCAAGCACTATTAAAAATCACGTGATAAGTTTTTAAAAAAATTCTAGATTTTCTAAATATTTGTATCTCGACTTCAACTTTTAGCATGACCTTGGAAAATTGTTGCAAAAATCTTAAAATTATATGACATAGAAACTGAAATTTTATCTTTAATTTAATCGTCTTTAATTTAGTCGTCGATCACGATTCTCGGCCGGTCTGCTGCTCGCCTCCTTCGTTGAGGCAGGGCCGAATAGGTGACGCACAGAGGTGGTGCTTGATTAGGGCTTGACAAATTAAATAATGAGCGTGTTGTTTGTGTAAGCAAAATGTTTCTGTATAGGTAAATAATATACTACTTATTAGAAATTAAAAATATAATTTTAATTACACCTACGCACTGTTTTATATTTAGTTTATTTTGGAAATTCCATTATTATTCACATTCAATATTTTTGAGTGTTTTTCAAATAAATAATTTATTTAGAATTAGGCTGTTTGATTTGTTTGAAAAATCGTTAACATCATTTTCTTATTCTTAAATATAGGGATAATTTTGAATTAAAATAATTGTAAAAAATTAAAAAAACCATTATTAATTTAAAAAATTTACAATAATTTGAAATAAAAATTACTGATGAGCAGAATTAAGAGTATAAGAGAGCTTTAATTAGGCAACATCTTTGTGAGTGGCCTATTCGGTCCTGTCTCAACGAAGGAGGCGTGCAGCAGACCGGCCGAGAACCGTGATCGTCGACTAAAACTCAACTCAGATTCGATTGAACATTTTTAATCGTATCTCGGGAACCAATGAAGATTTTTTAAGTTTCTTTGACTTAAATTGAAGATAAAATTCCATGCTCTATGTCGCATAATTTTTAGATTTTTGAAACAATTTTCCTAGGTCATGCTAAAAATTGAATCAAGGTACAAAATTTTAGAAAATCTAGAATTTTTTAAAAAAACTTATTACGTGCTGTATTTTTTTCAGCAGGCCATAAAAAATCTTTTTGACATCATTGGACGTGGGATTTCATAGGCTTTCTAACTGTTTTTCTTTAAATGCCTTTTTATTTTTTTTTCTAAATTATAGTGGTTCAAAGTCAGCAGTGATTTTTAATAGTGCTTGCGTCAATCGATCTCATAATTTACGACGGTAGTGTAAGGGAAGATCTAATATTTATTTAATATTAGGGTACGTCAATCGAACAATGAATATTGAGTTAAAAAATTTTCACACTAGTCTGACAATACTTTGAAATAAATTTTTTGCAATTTTTTTAGGAACATTGATCTAATTTTGTGATTAACTTAGTCGATTTTTTTCATTTTTAAATAATTCTTATTTTTCCCTTGTTTAAAAAAAAACTTTGGCTTTTTCTAGTTTCTTTTTTGTCATGGAACATGAACTCAATTATTAGAAACCGTTCTATCTTGTGGAAATCAAAATCCACAATTTCAATAAAAAAAAACGTTTTTGAAAATGCGTTTAATTTTTGGTTTCTCTTTTTTTTGATGGAACATGTACTAATTTATTAGAAACCGTTTTATCTTGTAGGAATCAAAATTCTGCAATTTAAATAAAAATTTAATTTTTTTTTTAAAATGCGTTTAATTTTTGGTTTTGAATTATTTTATTCTTCACAGAAAATTTGACTATTAAACTTTTAATTGAAAATGGATCTTGTTTAGTTTAAATTTCAGATATTTGGTAGAAAATTTTTTTAGTCGAAATTTCAATTAGCTTTTTTTATTAAAAATTCATATTTTTAGTTTAAAGCTCATACCCTTGTTTGGAGATGCATTCATTTTGTTAAAAATTCTTACTTTTTCGTAGAAACATAATCTTCTTTGATCAAAATTCATCTTTTCGGTAAAAAATGCAACTGCTTAGTTAAATAATTTTTTCTGGTTGAGGAATGAACTATTTTGTTGATAATTCGTCTTTTTCGTTAAATTTATCCATTACTCATTAAAATTAAAAAATTATTTTCTTGAAATATCCTTTATTAAATTTTTATTCTAAAATTTGTTGTCCGTTAAAAAATAAACTAAGCGGTTTAAAGTTGAACATGTTTGGTTAAAAATTATTCTAGTACGCTAAACGATTACATTTTTTGTTTTAGCATAAAGCTGTTGATTTAAAAAATTCAACAATTTTGTTTGAAATTCGTTGTTGTTACTTTAAAATTAAGTTTTTTCCCAGAAATCTATCTATTACATCTCATTACATTGTAATGTCATTATATTACATGTCAAAAATTTCTTTTTTTTTAATACTTCAATTCGGGTTAAAAATTAATATTTTTTAAATGCATCATGTTAGTTTAGGAATCTACAGTTCTCCTAATTTTTTTAAATTGAATTCAACTTGATAAAAATTTGTTTTCATTATGGTTGAAAATTAGTTCTTAAAACTAGAAATTACCAATTTCATTTTTCGTTCAAAATTTAACTATTGCGTTGGAAATTGAACTTTATCGTTTGAAAATTCACTTTCTTGGTAAAAATTTTATTTTTCGGTGTAAAGTCTACTTTTTTATACAATATTCTATTTTTTAGTTTGAAAATTTCGCTATTTTGTGAAAAAATTCGTCTGCCTAGGAAAATAATCTTATTTGTTTAAAATGCATCCCAAAAATTTTCCTTCAAATTTGTGTTATTTTTTAATTCGATTGTTTAATAATTTCGTTGAAAAATTACCTTCTTAAATTAAAATAAAAGTTGCTTCAATAAAAATTTATCTTTTTAGTTTAAAATTTAAGTACTGATTAGTAGAAAATTTATGTAGTTTTTCATAAATTATCTTCTTAGTTAAAAAATAAAACTGTCTGGTTGAATGTTGAACTTCTTTTTTAAATTCATTTTCTTAATAAAGATTCATCATTTTGAATAAGAATTCAATTTTTTTTTAATTTTAAACTTTTTCTTGGAAAATAAGTTTTTTAATAAAGATTTATTGTCTTATTTGAAAATTTATCTCTGATTTAAAATTCATGCACACTCTTATAAATTATTCGAGTATATCCAAAATCTTTAAGGCTTTAGTTTTTCACTCAGGTATCATTAACTTAAATCTTCTTTTTGTAAAACTCTTATTATTTATAGGACATTTATTATTTTACCTTTACATTAATTAATTTTTGTTTTGATAAATTATAGATACGTGTATCGACTTTTGAAAAAGACTCGCAGTGTTTGTCAAAATATTAAAACTTTTTTTTAAATATATGTGGTTTTTACATGTTTTTTTATGCTTTTACTTTTACATCATCATTGATTGTTAGACCTAATTTGTTTGCTAAAATTCCTAACAAAGAAAAGAAAAAAATTCTTTTTCTGTCCAAAATTAAAAAAGAGGAAAGAAAAATAAGAAGGCATCCAAGCCATTCCTTCTCTTTTTTATTTTATTCGTATTTCTTATTATTATTGTCAAACGACAAGAATACGCGATGAGAATGTGTTCATTAAAGCCGAAGGAGCTTTAACCATAGAGAATTCAAAATCGCCAAATTACTGTTGTCGATGCTTTGACCTTTAGTTTTAAAAGGTCTGATCACAAGGGTTGGGAATATACAAAAAACAATTGCCTAGCGCGAGGTAATTACATTATCGAGCTTGAAACACGCGAAAGAAAAGGCGCGCGCCCTAGGCGCGCTCAAACTTGCAAGGGAAGCGCGCTGCCTGCGATGAGAATGTGCTCGCTACCGGGGCGGATTTTTTAATTTCATTTACATTTCTTCAGTTTTTCTAAAATGATCATAACATTGCTCATTTCATTACGATTTGAAAAAATTGGCTAATTTAAACCAACTCTCGTGGGGAGCGCTGAAACATCCAAGTGCTGAGTTTGTTTGTGGAGTAAATGGTTAGATGGAAAGGTTTATACAGCCAGTGGTTAATGCAGCAGGACTTCCGTATGTGAGCCATGTTCGGTTCGCGCGGTACTCTATCCTAAAGTACTAGTATTTTCCATCACATGCCTGGCTGAGTGATCCAAACCCACCGCTAAACCAATTCTATTCTTTTCCTCTCTTTCCGAGCATCGCGTTTGCGAGTATCTCTCAATACGTGTTCTACCCTCGATTCAACGAGCTCGTCAATAATTATCAATTACAACCTTCACGTGTCACCGCTTGACTGTTTCTGGTGTCGTTCACATTGCTCACCTTATAGTCGCTAATTGACTTTTTTCTGGCAAAGAGCAAGATTTTTCTGGACAAAAAACGTTAATTGGTGCTAATCTTAACTGATCAAATTAAGCGAAAAGTTTGTATTCATAAATTATTTGAAATTTAGCCAGCAGAGTTACCAAGCACAGTTCTATTTAACCATGTTTGATAAACCACTTTTTTATCCAAACATTAACGATTCTCATTTTTTTAAAATTTCAGTTGAAAAAATTTAAATTTTATTAATTCAAATTCATAATAATTCAACAATAATGCTTATAACATTAAACAAATATGAGTATTAAATTTAAAAAAAATGGAAAACATTTAAATTGTAATGCTTCACCTTCAAAATATTCAAACTAATATGGTAATTGATATGATAACAGACATATTTCGGATTTCCATCGTGTAAAAAAACTACGAATTTCGCCGAAGTTTCATGAACATTGCAGTTCACTTCTTCAGGGCTGACCTGAAACTGAGGTATCAGGTTATGTGGTTCTTATGTATACTCTCTACAATGCCCGGATTTTTTAAAATAAGACCTGATTTGCCAATCAGGTGCGTCCTGTCTCCATGGTGGGACGCTCTAGCCAATCACAGGAATCTTAGAGAGTATACATAAGAACAACATAACTTGATACCTCAGTAGGTGATCAGCCCTGAAGAAGTGAACTGCAATGTTTAAGAAACGTCGGCAAAATTCGTAGTTTTGTACACGATTGAAACTCTAGGAAGAGAGTCTTCTTACTAAAACTAACACCTTTAGTAAGCTCAGGACTTCTTAAGGTAAGCCACTAACATCTTTAGTTTTTTTTAAACGGTGCAGGGACAACAAAATTATCCCAAAATTCTTGCAATTGAAATTGTTAATAATTCCTATACCTTGGTAGCTTATTTACTAGGGACGGTAAGATAGATGAGGAGTTAGATAGACGCATAAAAGAAGGTAAGAAGGTTATTGGTAGAGCAGCCCCCCTTATAAGAAGTAAAAATATATCTAATAAGGCTAAAATGGCAAT
>JAAAKG020070892.1:0-71687 GCA_010014905.2 Druon quercuslanigerum
GTACGACAGAGGGTGGGAGGGGGGGAGAGATAGAGAGAGAGAGAGAGCAACAGACTTCCTAAAGAATGTGCGATGGATAAGTCAAGGCGTAGTGAGTGCAGTAAGCCTTTCTTTTTGCACTTTCTTCCTTTTTTTTTGTTCATAATGAAAAATGTTTGTATCGCTGAGCAGGTAAAATATTACTTAACTTTTATTTTCTTACTATACTTATGTATTTAACCTCAAGTCTTAAGAGCTGTGTGGCGTGGGTCGGCGTAGGATTGTCGTAACTCGGTATGTAAGTGGCAGCCTTCGACACTAAATATCGTCACTTCTGCAATTCAATTATAAAATTTTTATTTGGCTACAAATATAAATAAATGAGTAACAGGCTTTACATTGATCTTAAAGAATAGTTGAGGGGCTATATGGAGCATAAAATAAAAAAATAGGGGACTTTAAGGGACTCCAGAAAATATAAAAAAGTATTTGCAGTACAAATTGAGTTCAATACAGCTATTGTAAATTTAATAATGTTTCACTATCTTTATATTAGGATCTTTTCTCAATATTGAAGTTATAAAAAATTGATGGAACAGATAAAATTCATAATTTTGTGTATTCAGTTTTGTTATACATTAATGACTGATTTCTGGTTTCTTAATATTTGCAGGCAAAGCATTTTTAGCATCCTTTTTGAAACACAAATAATCCTTCGCTGAAAGTGTCTGTATAAAATATGTTTATGATTTTTTTTACGTTTAAAAAAAAAATAAAAATAGTTTATAATAATAAGGTATTACTTCCTGCTGATAATTAGATGTTTAAATAATTTTTTCAACAGTTTATTGTTGTTTATATCCATTTTCTCGTATAACAGAGTTAGAAAGTCGCGGTTATATTCTCTTTGAATAATGCTAGAAAATTTTAGTTTTATCTACAATTTTTTACATTTTGCCTTCATTTCAATCAGAATTAGGTAATAATTAATTAAAGCTAATAAAAATAATTGTTTAAACAATTTATAATTATTTTGGGTAATAGCCTCTCAGAATAATTCTAGAAAATTGCAGTTTATTCTCAAATATTTATTAGAGTGCGATTATCATTACCGCAATTTAACAAAAATTGCAGTTTGGACCAGCTATTATTGTTTATAAATGTTTTATTCGTATAGCAATGCTAGATAGTTGCAGTTTTTTTTCTGAAATTTTCATGTAGAATATTTAAACAAAACTTAAAATGTAAATGTTTTATTTCAGAAAAATATATTCACAAAAAAGAGAGATTGTTTAAAAAATGATTCTCTCTAATTTATTAATTATTTTTTCATAACTAAAAAGTCAAAACAAAATAAAAAATTTCAGAAAAATCCGCAGCTATCTAGCATTAATATAGGAACAAATAATAAAAATTTGTTTAAACAATCTATTTTTCTACACTGCAATAATTATGTTTAAAATCCAATTGAAAAATTACAAAAAAGCCTGGAAAAAGTTGACTTTCAAATCGATTCGTCATTTTTCGGCCTATGGAAAGATCCCCAATTGATAAGTTTTCATTTCTGAATAATCAATAATAAAAAACCGCTTATTTATCCAAATTTCGGTCTACGGAATTCCATAATTCAATATTTCAATAAGATATGTCCATCACATTTTAAGAGTGATTAACCAGTCAAGACATTTTGATATTTCATAGAAAATAGAAAATTAGGGAAAATTTTTCAAATCAGGGACTTTTAGGGGAAATTTGAGACAGGCACGGAAGCCTGAATTAAACACTGCTTCCTTTGATAAATAAAATAACCTTTACTTAATCAGGGCGTCCAGTGATTCTTAGGAACGATATTCAAGGTTTTTTCAAAAAGTCAAGTTTTTTCAGGTCTCTTTTTTTTATATTAAATAATGAAATCACCGCTTTTTATTGATGTAAAAAAATGAACCATTTCATTTTCTATTGGCTAACCATTTTTTCAGAAAGCCGAACCATAAATAAACAAATTCCTAATTTTTTGCGAAAATAAGTCGCTGTGACATATTTTTAAATTTTTGTGAATTCGGTGAAATATCTTGAAGTACTTAAAATCTTTGTGAAATCTTGAAATTTCTGTGAAATCTTCTAACAATTTTATAAAATATTTGAAATGCTTGAGATCTTTTAAATCTGTGTGAAATTTTCTGAAATCTTGAAGTTTTTATGAAATCTTTGTGAAAGCTTTCTATAATCATTGCCTAGGAAATCTTTTGTGTTTATTTGAAATAATGGAAATGTTTTTAAATCTTCTTAAATGTGTTGAAACTTTTTTAAATAGTTAAAAAACTGTGTAATATTTATGAAATCTTTGCGTATTCGTTTGAAATCATTGAAATATTTCAAATCGTTTGAACTTTTTTGGAATCTTGAAATCTGGTATGCTGTATCCTTCTCGCAATCTTTAAAATTCTTGTATTATTTTGAAATATTTGTGAAAACTTCTCAATTCATTGGACATTATCAAAATATCTTTAATCTCTGTAAAATATTTTGAAATCTTTTGGAATTTTTATGAAAAATTTGAAATCTTTGTAAAGGTTGTCTTTATTGTTTGTTGTAACCGTTCTCTCTGCTCGAAATTTCTTGACATCCTTGGGAAAATTTTGTGACATCTTTGTAATCTTTTGAGATATTTGTGAAATTTTTCTTAACTCTTTGTTTGTGAAGTCTTTTGTATTCATTAAAATCATTGAATTATTTGAAATCTCTGTGAAATCTTTTTAAATCTTTAAAATATTTTTAAACCTTCAGTAATGTTTTATAATCTGGTGTAAACTCAAAAACCGAATGGCGAAACCCTTAAAAAATTCGATATATGGTCATGTCTCATTCTAATTCTGAAATTGAATTAACGTCGAAATTTTCAACTAATATTTTTTATAATTTGTAAGTTTAATGTCACACAAAATTGTATGATTTAACATTCTATATTAGCGGCGACGAAATCAAAGAACTTATAGAATTATTCACAATATTAAAGTCTTTTCATTGCAATCTATAAAAATCTTTATTTATTCTATAATGAGTAAAAGATCAATTAAATCTTGATAAATAAAAAGCTTTTCAGTAGCAAGATTTCTTCTAAACGAGATGTTTCATTCAAAAAAGACTAAAAGATTTAAATTACTTTTCGCATTTCAATAACATAACTGTTTTAAAAGAAAAGAAAAAAATTAATTCAAGGTCCTTGTGAGAAAATCAAGTAGATTTCCAGATTATCAAGGTTAAACAAAAAATTTAAGGAGAATTCCAGGTTTGCAAGGTTACTGGACATCCCCTAATTTAAAAAGTCCCTTAGAATTAGGAAGATACGTATAAATAAAAATGGACTCACCGTCAGGCAATTCGTATAATTTTCTAGGAAGAGAGGCGAAATAAGGATGCTGAAGTGCATCTTCTGCACCTATTCGTTGATCAGGGTTTAATTGAAGTAATGATGAAGCCATATTATCACCCTCTGTAACATCATAGAGTCTAGGAAAGGAAAGACCCAATTTCCGATTTGGATAAAATACCAATCTATTGGGTTTATAACCCTTTAGATGCGTCACTCCTGGCCAAGTGTCCTCCGTTGGTGTTCCTAAGATTTTGAATATTTTATCTAGTTGATCGTATGGACAACGAACGCCTGGAAATGTCGGAATACCCGTCAACATCTCTACAAATATGCAACCAACTCCCCACATATCGAGCGATGTTGAATATTCAGTAGATCCTAGGAGAACATCCGGTGGCCTGTACCATAAAGTTACCACCTCGTGCGAGTACGTATGAGAAGGAACGGACTTAGCTCTTGCAAGTCCAAAATCTGCCAACTTAAGCTCTCCTATTTCACTAATTAACAGGTTTTGTGGTTTCACATCTCGGTGCAACACCCTCCTGAAATAATTAACGCAAGTAATTAATATAACATAAATTTCCAAACCTAAAGGACAAATTTTTAATAAAATATTGCAATTTTTAACAAAATTGTTGAATTTCCAACCAAGTGGTCGATTTCTCAAACAAAAAGATTAAACTTTAACCGAAAACGTAGCATTTTTAAAAGAATAGTTTAATTTTCAACCAAAGAGATAAATTTTTAATTAATATGATTAACCTTCAATAAAAAAATGCGTTTCTCACAAAGTAATTCAACTTTGAACCTTCAAGTTCAATTTTTAACAAAGATTTTTATTAAAGAAAGAAAAAAATTTCATCCATATTGTTGAACTTTTAAGCCAAGAGAAGAATTTTCTGTAAAGCAGTTGCAATTTCAACACAAAAATATGAATTTTCAACAAAAAACTTCATTTTCAATCAAAAAAGATTACTCTTCCACATCAAAATAATAGGAATATTCATCTAAAAAATCGCTTTCAACCAAGAATGGAAAATTGACATTTTCAGGTTAAAAAATTAATTTTAAACAACAAAAAACTAATATTCGAATAAAATAGATAACTTTTCAACCAAAAAGATAATCCTTTACGTACCCTTTTTAAAAATCGGCGAAAATATACTCTAACTAGATTTATATTTTATGTGTTTTTAAGACTTTTTCCAAAAAATAGAAAAAATCTAAATGTTATTTTTAAAAACGTTTGATTTTAATTCAGTAAGGTAAGGAACCTTCATAATCTCATGTAAGATGTTCTTCACATTGTTGCTGAACTAAAAAGAAACGTTTTTATAACATTTTGAAGTTCTTTAAACTAAATACTATTTATAACTACAAATTTCTTACCTGCGATGGCAATAAGCTAGACCTCTCAATAGTTGGAAGAGGAACAATTTTACATTGCGTGGATCTAATCCACCTCCACTGCCATACCTTTCCATGTATTGAGACAAGTCAGTGTGGACATATTCGAAAACAAACGTAAGGGTCTCTCGTGTATGTATAATATCGTGCAAAGTTACTATATTGCTATGTTTTAACTCCTTCAGTAGACTCGCCTCTCGAATCGCAGTAAATGGAGCACCTTCTTCCTCTTGTAGTCTAATTTCTTTAAGAGCAACCACTTGATTAGTGAGATGACTAAAACCCTTAAATACTGTGGCATACGATCCTTCTCCCAGTTGCTCCAACTTAATGTATGCCTCTGATTTACCAAAAGGCGAGTCCCCCTAAAGAATGGATACTCTCATTATGATATAGATAGACAAGAAAAGCATATATATTTAGAAATGAAGAGTCATTTTCTGGTTTGATCTCAGGGTGTCGACTCAAAGCCTGCAAAAACATGCCCTGACCATTCCAGGGGTTTTCCAGGCATCTCAAGTCGGTAGGTATAATTTTTCATTGTACGAAGCTATTCAAATATTTCGCATTTTTAAAGACAATCGAGCCGCAATAAATATACTATAAACATGATTAACTATTTCTTGCATTTGGCTCTATAGTCCATGAATATTAATAATAAATCAAACCAGTGTTTATTTTATCTTCTTATATTTCAAATTCAGTGCATATTTACGTAAAATTAATTTGTGTACGATATGAAATTCAACTTAAACCGCTTCAAATTCCTAACTTTTCAACAAAGTAGTTAAACTTTGAACTAAAAAATATGAGTTTTCAACAAAAAGTAAAATAGTTCAAGTTTTAGTTAATAACATTAATTAAATTTTTTTTTAATTTTCTGTTTAAAAAATTATTTAAAGAAATAATTCAATAATAGTAAAATTTTCAAACAAGATGAACTTTTAACTAAAATGATGAATCTTCAACTGAAACAGTTGAATTTTATGCCAAGAAGATGAATTTCAAACTAAAACTACTAAGCTTCAATAAGAATAAATGAATTTTCAACCAAAATGATAATTTTATAACCTAAAATTCAATAATTAAAGGCAATTAAAGTTCAACCAAAGACACATATTTCCAACTGAAATGATGGAATATTTAATCGGAATAATAATTACACTTTCAGTTCAAAAAAGACTAATTTTCATCGAATTTTTTTTACCTACAGTTACATAATTACACCAAATAAACAGATTTTTTAACAAAATATTTAAATACAGCAATATTAAGCTACTTTTACGAATGAAGAATCATTTTTATTTAATTTTATATTTCAATTTTAAAACAAATGAGGCACGCTCTTCAAAAAATTCTCTGCCTTAAAAAAATCCCTAAAACTTTCAGGTTTTTTCAAGTATGTAAAAATTGCCGGACAATTCCAGGATTTCCAGACAAGGTAGACACTCAGTGAATTTTTTATTTTTCCTGATCAATTTAAAAGAATTCAAAAGATTCATACACATTTTAAAAGATATAAAAGATTTCTGATTCAGAACAGGGAATTTTTTGAAGATTTCGAAGAGAGATGTTTCAAATTCTAAAAAAATTTTATTTGAAAAAAAATTTCGGATTTCGAACAAGGGATTGTCAAATTTTGAAGAATTCTGTTCGGGAACAGGGATTACCTTTTTAAATTCTCATTTTACAAAAAGGAATTAAATTTATTTCCAGAATGTATCGTTTCACGTCTAAAATTACATGTTCCAAGACAAAATTATAATTCTTTACGAGATTTTTTTTATATTGCATTAATTTATTCCACGACCAAACTCATAATTGTATTTCTTTCAGAACATTCCCTATGTCTACACGGGGAGAAATTTCGGGAGATTAATTCATTGACCTGCTCCTTCATTTTATCACGCTTCGGTACGAGAACGATCTCGGAACCCTCGCTTTTAAAGCAACGGTCTTTGCTTTAAAAGCGAGGGTTCCGAGACCCTAGTTCTCGCGCCAAGGCATGATAATATCAAGGAGCAGTTCCATGAATTAATCTCTCGAAATTTCTCTCCATGTTGTCACAATTACATTCATTTACAATATTCCCTGTCAAATCAGAATTATTTTCATTTACAATATATTCTACTTCGGAAATGTATTAAGTCCTGTTTTTTTTTTAATTTTTGAAAAAACATCCCGTTCCATACAAAAAAAGATCTGTTATAAAGACAATTATAACTCTTCACTGAAATAACCTTTTTATCTAAAATTTAGAAGAAGGATGTTTCAACTTGTGGCAAATTTCTATTCACGAAAAAAGATATTTTGAATTCGAAAAAATTCTAATTTGGAGACTACCATTTCAAAATTGGAGTAATTTTGACATGGAACAGGGTTTGTTTTGTAATTTCCCTTTTTATAAACCAGAATTTAAATTTTTTTTCAGTCCTCACTGTAGTTGTCAAATATGAAAACTTCCCACCGAATCATTTCAAAGAAAAATGAAACGACACGTATTTTACCCGATTGATAACAAATTAGAAGTTTAAGCTTTCTATCTAAATTCGGCATTAGTTCTGCTTTGTGGAAGTTCCGTTTGTACAAAGTTATGAATATTTGAACTTCTAAAGCTGATGACGCAGATTAATATAAAATAATTATCGACAATTTTCTATAAAGTGTATTATTTTTTAGATCAATGATGTATTTAGCTTTTGGGTCATTATTGTAATTTGTTTCTTCTACCTCAATCTTTTCTCTTCAAAAAACGAAATCATCATAGTTAATATGGTTGGTTCATATTTTAATAGAAATTGGGAACATAAAGCCCTAGGAGAGTGTCACAGACTTTTTTTAAAACCATAATGCACAAATTTAAAATATAAAAGTGCTAGGGTTTTTGAATAAATTGTCTTTCAGAATTTTCAGAAATGATTTCAATTTTGATAACTTGCATCTACACTTATAAAATGTAAATATTCACAACTTTTTAAACAGTAAATAAAATTTTGCTTTGTCAATTGTAAAAGGTAAACAAAAAGTGAAAATTTTCCAAAATAAGTGAAGAAAGGTCAGTAGGTGCTATGATGAATTTATTTTCTGAAAAATCTCCTGTTCCATGACAAAATAATACTTCTTTACGACAGTTTCTATCGTAATTCAGAAACATAGTAAATTATAATTATAAAATAATTTACCCCAAATGCAGAAAACCTTTTCGTTCTTCTCACAGGAGGATCAGGACCAAGAAAGACTTCGGATTTTGGACGAGGTGGTCGTCGGGGTCGCAAAATAACTTTTGCTTCCTCTCGGATATCATCATCTAATAACTTAGAATCACTGGAAACGGATAGCTGTCGATGTACTCTGTCGTGATCACCAACACCTGTCCATTCTGTAATAAAGATCATAATGATAGATTTGATAACATATGCGAGAGAAACATTTAAATACTGAAAAACTAATTACTTAAAATGGTACTTCTGAAATATTAAGTAAGCTTGATAATTAAAATTAGTCGTACCATATCTACGATCTTTATCAGAAGGTATATTGCCATTTGGTTCCAAACGGTCTAGGAACTCTTCGGAATAACCATTGTATGGTAATTGACCTCTATTTGTTACATCATCTGCTTCTTCTTTTGAAATTGCTGCAAAGCAACATATAAAATATGTACAATTTAGAGAATGACAGCATTTAGCATGAGCACTTGTTTCCACATCGAAATGAATGAAGTGTTAACTATAAACATAAAAAATACTTACATAATCTTCCAAAACTGTGACTAAGACGCTTTTTCAATTTTTGAACTCTACTAAGAGCACCTCCCTTTTTGTCCCGCATTGTTACTACGGAACCTGTTCACAAAAAAAAAAGATAAGAGTATAAAGTAATAGTATTAAAAGAGGACAACTTAGTACGGAAAAACTGTTCTCAAATATCACTTAAAATCATATTATTGAGAAAATCCAGCTACAGAATGTAAAGTTATCTAAAAAATCTTAAACAGGGTGGCCACTTTTTTCCCAGGAAAAAAACTCCCGGTTTTTCCAGTTCGAAAAAATTGTCCCCGGTCTTTAAAATTTAAAGGTTAAAAATGTTAAAGTTGAAGATTATTTCTTATATAATGGAAAATGTCTAATCACAATATGTTTAATTTCGAGGGCTTACGAAAACGTTATCTAACAATCAAACATTCAAAACAAGAAAGTATCAAGTTCGAAAGCTTTAATCATAGCTTTTGTTAACTAAACCTGAATTAATTTAGGCTTTCTTACTCATAAATATTTTAACAGATATTTGATACCTTTAATGACGTCTTATTATGTGCTGTTGTTTAAAATTAAAACTAACCATTACTTTAAAATCTTTAAGGTTTTTTATTGAAAATTAAATAAAATTCCCATTCGACGTGAAGACTCCCGGATTCTTGATGCAATAGTCACCCTTTTTAACACTTTTTAAAGTTAAATGCACTTAAACTTCCAAATTTAAACAATAAACCTTCTCAAACGTTTTTAGTTTAAAAAAATGCTTGCTATCATTTTCAATGCTCTAAACTTTAAATCAATCAATTTTGCAAATCTTTAAAATTGTATCATTTTAAGTAAGAAACTTTAAGAATTAAACGATTACAATTTCTTTCAAACTAACTATTTTTAAATTGAAAGTTAAATTAATTTAAATGTAAGTGATTTAAAATTAATAATGGTTCAATCGCTATTTCTATATTAAAATGCAATAGGAAAATTTCCAAATGATCAAATTCGCGAATCTAAACAATTCAAGAATGCTTTAAATAATATAGATATAATAAAATAACCAATTATATCGGAGCTGAAATTTGCTTTCTCTAAAAGGTTGAACGCTCTCAAAATGGTGTTTAAAATTATCCCAGGATGAAGCCAATTTGTCTATTTCTAAAGTAGATATTGCAAAAATAGAGTAAATTTCAATGTTTTCTTGCATTTTCAATAAATCCCGCAATAATAAAAATTTTCTTTATGTTCTTGGGCTCACTTTGAAGCTATTCGTCCACAGTATCGCAACAGCTTATTTTCGTAAATCTAAAAAATATCCTATCGCAGTGCGAGAACTTATGCTAGTTTTTCACAGTATCACAAGAGCGTTATGAGCGTAAATCTAAAAAAAATTTCTATGAAAGTGCAAGAACTTAAGTTTTTTCATGCTAATAAGCTGTTGAGCAAAGAACATTAAAAAATAATGATTATTGCGGAAGTTATTGAAAATGTAAGCAAACATTGAAATTTACACTATTTTCTCAATATCTACTTAAAAAGTAGACAAATTGGCTTTATCCTGGGCTCATTTTGTATAGATTTTTGAGAGCATTCAACCCTTTAGAGAGAACAAATTTCAGCTCTGACATAATCGAAATTAAGTGAACTTTTTCAGTCGTAAAAAAAGAGGTGTCCTTATACTTTTGCACGGTAGTGTAAATATACGATAGGTGTATTCATCAAATTTCTATAAAAGTCCCTTAAAATGTATATTTATTCAACTTTTATTTTCCTACAGATAAGACGTCAAATTTTTTCAAACAAATTCTTGCACTGTGACAGGGTTTTTTTAGATTTAGGCTTATAAGCTGCTGCGATACTTTAGAAAAATAGCTTTCAGGTGAGCACAAGAACATTAAAAAATATTGATTATCACGGAAGTTATTAGAATTTTAAGGTAAAACTGAAATTTACACTATTTCTGCAATACTTACTTTAAAAATAGACAAATTGGCTTCATCCTGGGCTCAGTTTTAATACATAATTTTGAGATACTTCAACCTTTTAAAGAGAAAAATATTTAGCATTGACATAACTAAAATTAACAGAACTTTATCAGCCATCAAAATGAGGTCGTACACTTTTGTAAGGTAGTGTATGTTAAAATAAAAGCATTTTATTATATTGATAATTCGTGAATTTTCCTATGGTCAACAATTTTAGTGTCAGATATTTTATACTGTAGGAATTTTTCTACTATCAGGAACTTTCCAATTCGGTAATATAAATATATGGTAATCTAAACTGTCCCATAACGGGAATTTTATTTTTCTGAATTTTTCAGCAGTCCCTAAAAATGCATCACTTTTGGTAGAAACTTAATCTTTCTTAGTTCAAAACGCAACTGTTTTTGCTGAAAATCCGTCGTTTTGATAGAATTAAAATGTTTTTTATTTAAAATGAAAATATGTTTAGTTTAAAATTAACTACTTAGTTTAAATATGAACTACTTTGTTGAAAACGCATGATGTTAGTTGGAGATTCATAATTTTCGTTGAAAATTCATCTCTTTATTTGAAAATTTAACTAAATCTTTTGTTGAAAACCTAACTATTGTGTTATTCAAAATATATTTTTTTGTTTAAAGTGCAACTACCTAGTTTAAAGATGAACTACTTTATTAAAAATGCTAACTTTTGGTAGAAGATCTATCATTTTCGTTAAAAATTCATCTCTTTGGTTGCCAATTTAACGATTGTGCTGAAATTTTTTTTTTTAACTAATAATTTAATTGCTTCACTTTCATCTGGAAATTTGCATTTTTAGTTAAAAAATTTATCTGTTTTTATATAATTATTTTCTTAACATGCAAATGTTTGGCTAAAAATGTATATTTTATTTTTTGGTTGAGGATTAAACTATTTTTTTGTAAATTGTTAATTTTGGTGGAATTAAACTGCTTTTTATTTAAAAGTAAAATCATCTTTAGTTGAAATAACGACTATTACATTTTTATTGAGGATTCACCTTTTTTGGTAGAAACCTCAACTACCTGCTCGAAAGTTGAACTACTTTTTAAAGATGCATTCTTTTGTTTGAAGATTTATTATCTTCGTTAAAAATTCATCTCTTTGGTTAAAAATGTAACTACTGTATTAAGCGTTCTTTTTTTAATTGATCTTTATTAGTTGAAAATGCAAATGTCTTCTTGAAAATTAATTTTTTTAATTTGAGGATTCAACAATTTTGTTGAAAATTCGACGGTGTGGTAGAACTCCAATGCTTTAAAAAAAATGTTTTTAGTAGAAAATTAACTAGATTTAATTAAAGATGAACTACCTTGTTGAAAATGAATTATTTTAATTGAAGATTCATAATTCAAGTTGAAAAATCATCTCTTTGTTTGTAAAATTAACAATTTCTTTTGTTGAAAACTTAACTATTGTGTTATATAAAATAAAGAAATTTTTTATTTAAAAATTCAAACCTTAGGTTGAAGATTTATAATGTACGCTAAAAATTCATTTCTTTTTTTGAAAATTTAACTATTCTGTTAAAAATTAGTCTTTTAATTTGAAATGTAATTTTTTAAACTAAAAATTTAACTGTTCCATTTTTTAATTGAAAATTCATCTGTTTTTATACAAATATAATTTTTTGTCCTTAAAAATGCAAATGTTTTGTTAAAAATGTATATGTTTTGGTTGAGGATTCGACTATTTTGTTTTACATTATTTCTTTTATAAGTAAACTGTTTTTATCTTGAATAAAATCGTTTTTATTTGAAATAACAACTATTACAATTTCATTGAGGGTTCATTATTTTATTTGAAAATGCATCTCTTTGGTAGAAAATCAAACTATTTCAACTGATTAATTTTTAACGTAAAATTTTATAAATCGTTTAACATCGAAGAGATTCACATCCATCGTGCAAAGTACTTTACTTTTTAAAGTTTAATACTGAAACTGCATTTCAATTAAAAAAATTATTTATCAATTTATATTTACAGCTGAGTAACTTGAAGCGTTTCGTTATTAAACTTGTCAATTCCAAACGCTTTTAATTTTTAATTATTGTGATACGAAATTAGTGATTTTTATTGAACATTTGTTGATATTAAATTTTCATTGAATTAGTGGGTTTTAGAGCTTTCTTCTAAAAATTTATAAAATTCACAGTAAAAAATAAATTCACTGTCATTTCCCAGCCTCAAAAAGTTCCCAATTTCCCGGCCCAGCGGCCACCCAGCACCCTGCTAAAGCAGTTACTAAGGTTTTGTTAAACAATTCGAACTCTACAATGAATTCCCGGACTTCCAGGGCTTGAATCCGCCATTTTTGCTCACGAATTTAAAATTTGATTGAGACCTATGAATGATCAATGAACCTTCATGTTTGCTTTAGGGCTGTTAACTCTAAAACTGAAATTGTAAGTTCATGACGTGTATTCTCAGGGTATTGTTTACAGCCTGTATATATTAACAATACTCGCTGCAAAATCATGTTCATTTTCCTTCTATCTATTAATTTAAGACCATAAATAAAATGAGTAATGTCCGGACAAGTCGAAACAAATTTCAAAATGCTCAAATAAATTTTAATTTTAATTTACCGGAAGTTGTGTGTTCATTTTAAATGAATAATTTTGAGTTTGTTTCATATCTGTTACTCATATTCACATTGTTACTCATCTGACATTCAAGTTAGTTATAATAAAAATCCCTAATATCCTTCCCCAGAAATTGATATACCATCTAGAGTTACACACAAAGTTTGTATGATTTCATCCCTTGTCATGTTACAACAAAACCCCCGAAATAAAAGCCTGCAATGAATTATGCAAACTGGAAGGTCTTTAATGTATAAGGAGAAACTAGACAATACCGGAATGAAGAGGTTCCTGGATAAAACTCACCCTCTTTACTTTTGGAGGCCGTCGAGCCCTTGTCTTGACAATACATGATTATTCATTCGTTCTCACGCAAGGAAAACATCACATATGGGCGGTGACGCACTGCCAATGTGTGACTCCACTTTGATGCGATTTGGTGACAGTCCGTCTGCCCGCCACCCGACGCTCAAATAAAGTCCGGCAAAGTATTCACCGCCAGTGTATCTTTCCTTTTCCACAATGGTGATGCTAGAAAGATTCTTCCTGCGGCAATAGTCTTCATGAAATGGCCCTCTTTTCAAACAGGATTCCTTCTTAAAATGTGAAAAATTCTCTTTAAATTTTTCCTCAGATGCTCCCACTATTGCTCGGATCTCTCTCACACACAACTACACACAGAGATCTGCATTTTTAAAACCTTCTTGGCACAACAATAAGAATGTCTTTGGCGAACAATGAAGAATCCTGCCCGAATATTTTGTACTCTTTATGGCGGGTGCTCACGCACGCCACCACTGCCCGGAACAAATCATCCGCGACGACAGTCGTCGTCTTCTTCTTCTTCTTCTTCTTCTTGATTCTGGATCTTGACAACTTTTCATCAGCTCACCATTGCCAAATGCCAATAGCCAACTTGCCATGTACCCAGTTTTCAGCGACAGCCGTCATTGCACTGTCCACAGCTGTCCACTCCACTCTCGTAGAGCGCAGACGCAACGCTTTTTCAATGATTGGCTATTTTTCCGCGCCATTTTTTCAAGTGGAGAAGTATATTAATTAGACTATTTCACAATCACTACCTGATAAGAAAACAATGACTTATAGTCTGCTATCTTGGATACTGGTTATGCAAAATGCATTCCTGTCTTATAAAAAACATCAATAATGATTTTTTTTAAATAAAATGTGATAGAATATCGCGGTTGTCGGATTTAGTTACGGAAAGGGTAAAAACACTATTATTGGTTCCGTACTATTTTAAAGTTAACATGAAATAAATTACATTAAAAACTCGACAAAGGGGTTAAGCAGAGGTTATGCAGTAATTAGAAAAGTTTAAAAAAGTAACAAATGTGAGATATAAATATTATATATATAGTAGAATACTACTGAAAAGTTTGTAGCGTGATTTGAAGCTTTGGTACGCAGGGGCGGATCCAGCCAGCTACCTAAGGGGGGGCGATCGTAGAAATATTATCATGAAATTCTAAAAAAAAAAGGAAATTTTTGGCTGTAATTGCTAAAATATTTGTAGGCTCAGGGGGGGCGATCGCCCACCCTCGCCCCTCGCTGGATCCGCCCCTGTTGGTACGTGGAATACCAGTCCCTAATCTGAAAATTAAACCAGATTTTGATTGCACTTACATCAATATTAATTTTTTTATAGTGAGAATTTAAAAGAAGCATTGGAATTACCATTTTCGGCCTTTTTTGTTTACTTTTTAAAGTTCTACGTAACCTAAACTTAGCAGCGTTTCGGTCGGTATTTTAGTATAATTCATTTTACACTAACTTTAAAATAGCTTTTAACTAAAAAAGGAACTTTCTGAGAATAAATTGGACAACTGATAATCTATCATATTTAGAAAAATGCAATAATCATGATTTTCTTAAGGACAGTCAAGTATTTTTCATACCCACTATTTTAGATAGTAGACAATAAACAAATAAGTCATGTTTTTCTGATCAGATGGTACGTCCGTTTGTCGCTGCAGTCAGAAGATTCTCTCCCACTCTACGATGATTGGAGGCGGTTAAATCGTGGTCCTGTAACAAGCTGAAATCCTTCTTCCGCCGTTTCGTTGTCTGATTGGTGGGTTCAGTGTGGATTGTGAACCATTTATATGGAACCGGGAACATTCAAGTTCAAAGCAATAAATCAAGAAACAATTAATTTTAGTTAAAAGTTTATACATATATTTTTCAATCAAATTAGGTTACGTCCGGATTAACAAAATTTTAATAGATATTTTTTCGGAGTCGATTCGACGAGTACCTACTCTGAGAGAATCAAGAATTGTTTCTGACCTCATGCTCTCGTTCGCTGCGTCGCGATCTTCCAAAAACTCCCTCTCCTTTTTTCACTCACACATGCAACTCTCCACTCTCAAAAATCGTAGTACATCATTAACATACATTACATGCGTCAATCCCACTCTTTTCATCGATCCACAAATCGAACCCTCTAGTTCACCACGTTTGAGCCGTGTTGATCTTACAATCTCCATATCAGTTCTGAGAAACCCATAAGTGAAAATATATCGCCCAAGAAGCCGCTATCGCCATTTATATGAAACGTTCGTAAATATTCGGCGCCAATTAATATTTTTTTCGGTTCAGTCTTTGATCGATAGCATTTGGTTTCTTTTATTCGATACCTTAGTTAACATCCGGACTTCGCCTTATCTTAAGACTAAGCATGATTAGTACTGACTTACAATATTTATTCCTTAACCTATGCGTCATGAATCGTACAAAAAAATTCTAGAACTATCGCTGACCTGATTTCCTGCGATCTGAGATAATGAATGTTATTTCCTAATTTTCTAATGTATTTTCAAATTTGTATATTTCCATTTTCCCGCAATTTTCTATTGCCATCTGGTGACGAACGAGCGAGCATATAGTCGCTCGTAACAGTCCGATGCAGAGCAGAGTGGTCAGATGCTGCCTTGCGTTGATTTAAAAATCGACTACCGCGAAAATTATGTCAGGGAATTTATTAGATTAAACAAATTAATCACTTAAACACAAGAGTTTTAAGAAATCCAATTATTCACATATTGATCCTTCAAACAATAATCTTGATTTATTCACGATTCACAAAAATCAAATGTTTCACAATATTTTACATTTTTTGATTTACGCGCTATAATTATTAATTCAAGATCATTTTATTTAGTGTTTATCCTTTCAAAGTTATTAATGTTCAAATAAAATTATAGCGAGATAAGATCTGGCGTTTCGGCGCGCTCGCACCTATATTTATAAACTTAGGAAATGGTTTCGAAAAAGGTTGGAAACTAATCAATGATTACAAATCGTCATTATGGACCAATTACGTGACACTTTGTAGGTTGTCGTAGATTAACATGAACTTCATGGCCTAAATAACTGGATTGAACCAGTTCGATAGAAAGGGCGTTCTTCACGAGAAACCCTTTTCAAAGATTAATACTAATGTCTAAAATACACTAATAGTAAAAATAGGGATGTTAATCAATGATACGTTTCATTATACCAAGGTTTCTGAAACTTTTAAAAGTTTCAGGGTACCTTTACAGAAACCTCGTATTTGAATTATTAATGGAATTAGTAATTCATATATGGTTCGGGTCTAGATATTACTATGTAAAATATTAATGCCACGAATAATTCAAAATCCACGGTGCCTAAGAAGGTTCCATCTCCATATATTAAATTTAATTTGAAACACATTAAATATTTAAATTTCTAAGAGTGTAACCCAAAGATCAATTTTTTAGCAAAAAGATTATTTTTTACTAAATAAGACGAATTTTCAACAAAATTAGATGTTCAATAAAACAGTGACATTTTCAACCGAAGTCTAATTTTACACAAATTATTTTATTTTCCGGTTATATTGCAGAAAAGGGACGTCACCTGTCTCCTCTCTGTTTTGGATGGACAAAAAATTTGTTTATTAACAAACTATTAGAATGTTTTATTGAGCGATAAATAAAGCGATTTTACGAGGCAAAAGTTTTAAATTATTGTAATTGCACCCATTTTTCAACTAAATACCTTAATTGGCAACTAAAAGAGACGAATTTTCAACAAAATAGTTGAATATTTAACCAAAAAAGATTAATGAGTAAGAGAAATCTGATTCACTCATTCAGTCACTAACTGATATTATTAATCATTTCATCTTATTCATATTCAGAAACAACCAACCAGTTTTATTTTAAGAAAAAAAAAGATTATTTCTTAAGGCCATGTGACGAGTGGGTCACGTGACCAGATTCCTACTTTACCGACACTTTTTTCATTTCCTAACTTATTTTCATACGAAGCACCACATCGAGTTGAAAATTTGGGATTTGGGTACTTCTTATTTATTATACCAAATTTTCAACTCAACGTATTGCTTCGTGTGAAAATAAGTTAGGAAATAAGAAAAACATCGGTAGGGTAGGAATCTGGTCACGTGACACACTCGTCACTTGGCCTTAAACCCAAAGGATAAATCTTGAACAAAATAGTTTAAATTTCCATCAAAAGCGATCTTTCAATCAAGAATTAAACAAATTTCAATCAAATTATGGAATTATCAAGCAAAAACGGCGAATTTGATACAAAAGAGTTACATTTTCGACCTAATAAATTGATTTTCGAATTATATAAGGAATCTTTAACGAAAATAGTTCAATTTACGGTAAAAAATTTAGAATTTACCAACAGAAAAAGAAGAACTTTTAAGTCAATAGTTATATTTTGTATGATAATTAGGTTTTACAACGTAGTAAACGTATTTTCTATATAAAAAAAATCCAAAAATTGTCTGAAATGTGTGCCGAGACTTTTATTTCAATTGCCGGTGACAAAATAAATTTTTTCATTATAAATAAAAAGTTGACCTTGAAATAACCACGAAGGTCAGCAAGGTTATCCCCAAGGTCAAAACAAAAGTCAAATTGAGCACAACAGATTCAGCATTAGCGACCTCAAAAACCCCCTGCGAAATATTTTTCGTTAACGTTAAAAATTGACCTCACTTACCCGACCTGAGCGGTCATGAGCTTGAAACAGCCGAAAGGTTAGGGTCGAGGTCAAAGTTTAGACGCTTATCAACGCGTGATACTTACATAAGTTTGTCTTCTATGAAATATTTTAAAATAACGCTGTTCCTATAGCCATCAAAACATTGTTTGAGTTAAAATGACCTTAGGGTGACCTTTAAGGTCATCCGGAACATATAACCTAAGTGCATATTTGAATGTAAAATTTGTCGTTCTTTCGATTGCCGATATAAAAAAGGGGATTTGCAGACATCTTGGATTTCCCCTACCTCACTCCTAATCTGGTCTCGTTTGAAGTTATCTGAATAATGTATTCTCTAGATTTTGCAGAAGCCTTGGAATAACCTGGAATAACCATGTGGGCAGATTGCATGGATTGTGTTAAAATTAAAAAGTTTAAAAATCATTTGACAGTTTAGACCGCTTAGATCTTTGATGTTAAAGGGAAAAAGTGTACAATTGTATATTCGGAAGTATAATTTGAATAATAAGTAATCAAAACTATAAGTATAAGAAGCGGAAGAAGATTTGTGTGCGGCCCCTGTCGCCCGTGTGGTGTTTGTTGTTTACTAATTGAAATTATGGCACAAGAAAATTATTTTAATGTTTTCGTTGGTGGTATATCAACAAGTTTAAAAGGTAAATACCATAGTTATATGTATAACTCTATTTATATTTAAATAAATGACACATATTCTAACCTCAATTAAAAATAGGCTTTGCCAGCATGAACTGATCTTGCAAAACTAAACCCATACGCGAAGTGGAACTAAAGTGATTTACGCTCCAATTTGTGTAAATATTTTTTTATTTGTCGTATAAATAAATTCAGTTCATAAAATTCATGTTTGTATTGTAAAAAGTAAATGTATGATGACTGAAAATAACTAACTGAAAAATTTTCGACTTCATCACGCGCGCTACGCGTATGGCGTATGTGCGATTTTTTGTCTCTTGAAATTTTTAAGCTAAAAAATATAATATCGTTTTCTTGTAATATACCCACTTGTTGTGTCTAACGCAAACATAATCTAAAATTGTTTAAAGTTTTTATTGAAAGTACCAATTACAGGCAAAAAAACACTAAAATAATCAAAAAATTTAAAAAGATTCTAAACCTTTTTTAAACTTTAATGATTTTTGTTTCAAAATAGCAATCTTTAGTCTAAAACGTTATCAGGCCGTAATATTAATAAAATTTAAGGTCATCTTTAAAATAATGTTTTTATTTAATTGAAAATACCAGTTTTCAACGATAAACTCTAACATAATACAACATTATTTAAAGATCTAAATATTATTTAAATTATAACAAATTTTCTTTTAAAACAACAGTCTTATACTAACACGCTATAACGTAACGTAAAAATGTTAAAAAATAAAAAAAAAATTAAAATGCTCACCATAATTTTAATTAAAAGAATAGATTTCCCTATTTTTGTGAAAAAACTCCATATTTTCCCACTTTTGACAGGTGTCTGCTCTTCAGAAAAATATCTTTCATTCGATATAATAAATTGTTAAATATGCACTTCATTTTATGTATACGTGGACCGAATTTATTTCAAATCAGGCAGTAGATAAATAAAAAATAAAAGAAAAATAAATATATAAAATCAGACGATACTTATTTTGCCCATTTATGAACAAAAATTCCACAAAGTTATACGTATTTAAATTTTGTGCTTTGTGTAAAAAAAATGTATTTTTTATTTTTAAAATCTCTAACTTTTGACAACTGCTTTCAAACTATACCATAACATTTAAAAGGGATTCAAAATTAGTAAAGGCAGCGTATGCTCTGCCGGTATCGGTAAAAAAACTTCTGTGCCGGTATATTATTGCACCAAGTAGTCACCAAGCAGATTAAATATTCCTCCATTAAATTTAAATTGCCATTAAAATACAGCAATGTTAAACCAAATATTTGAAGTTTTACCGTAAGAAGATCAATTTTTAACGAAACATGTACGAGTTAAATGTTTAGATAAAACAAATAATATTCAACTAAATAATTAAACTAAAAAAAGTTTTTAAATTAAAATGATCAACCATCAACTAAATAAATCAATTTTTAACAAAGTAGTTCCACTTCCAACTGATTAGTTGAATTTGTTAATCAAAAAAGATGAACTCTCAACGAAAAATGGATTATTTTATATTTCAACTAAAGGGGTTTTTAATTTTCTTCGATAAATAGTTTGATTTAACCAAAAAAGTTGAATTTTCAGTAAAATAGTCTGAATCAACCACCAAAACTATAGTTTATCGACAACTCCCTAAGCCTGTCAGGTTTTCCCTGACTTTCTGGAATTACCTGACCTCTAATAACTCTGTAATTAAAAAAAAAAGTATATGTTTATTTCACTAAAATGTTTTTTCTATAAATGTATGCATTAATTATAATATATATTTCTTTCAACAATAAGTGCTTTAAATGCTGAGCATATTCTCGAGAGGATTTAGTAAACATAACTTCTTGAACATTTCAGAACTCTAATTGTCACTAATATATGGAATTAATTTAGGTATCTCTCTGGATGGTACCTTGCAAGTAACAAATTCACAGAAATTCCCCATACCGAATAACCGAAATATAACTGCATTATCATGGGGTAATGACAGAGAGACAGAAATCCTCGTGGGCTGTGGTACAAAGGAATCTTCAAGGTAAGAATAAAGAAAAACCTTGTTGAGTTCGCCCTTTTTGACCGACTTATGATTATCGAAGTATCCTATTAATTTTTTCATTGTAGTGTCGAGATTTTCAATACGGAGCAATCAAGTTTTGCGCGTTCTTTTCAATGTACTGTAGGTGAAGGAACCATTATTGGAGTTTGCAAACATAATAAGTAAGTTCAAAAATAATATTATGATTGGATGTACTACTAAGAAAAGATAAAAAAGTGGTAACAGCCATGCTGTTTTAACATTTCATTTAAATGTTTCATCTTTGATTATTGTTGTATGTGTTTTATATGATTTCAGTACACTTTTAGCAGCCAGACAATCAGGACATGTGATTTATCAAAGACCAGATGAGGATGATGGTGTTGCTATAAACGCTGGTCCTAATTTACACAGAATGCGCCAGTCAAATTCAAAAAAGGAAATAATAGCTACAGGTGGATTAGAAAATCCATTGAAATTATTTGATCTGGAGAAAGAGAAGCAAATTTTCGTTGCAAAGAACGTTAAAAACGATTCTTTAGAATTAAGAGTGCCTGTTTGGATATCTGACATTGGATTCTTTCCTGATTCATCAAAATTGGTAACTTCTTCTAAGTACGGACACGTAAGTAACATAACTTTCTTATAATCTTAGGCACCGCGCAATTTTTTGGACGATTTTTGGGGGAGGAAGATTTTGATCCAATCTTACCGTTCCTTATGAATCACCAAAGTAGTACAATTTTCGATCAAGAAGTTGAATTTTCAACCAACATAAGGTGAATTCTCAACAAAAACATGGTATAGATAAAATTTTAACTAAGAAAACGTTTTCATTGTAAATAAAAAACAGTTGTTTTGAAGAAAAAAGTAATAATTCCAACAAGAGTTTAATCCTTAACGAAAACAGATTCATTTTCAACCAAAAAAGATTTTTTAAAGAATAAATAAAAAAATTATCCAAACTGTTGATTTTTTAGTCAAGACATAAGCTTTCTGCAAAACCGTTAAATTTTCCACCAAATAATTTACTTTTCTAACAACAAGAAATTAAATTTCAACAAGATACATTTTTGTCATAATAGTTCAATTTTCCACCAAGAAGATTAATTTTCTACCAAAAAAGATGAACAATTTTTAAACTGAAAAATATCAATTTTTAACGAAAATGCTATAGTTGCTTTTCCAGTTCTAAAAATGAATTTTCAATAAAAAATACCAGTTTTGTACCTAGTTGTTGAATTTTAGGACCAAAATAAGAGTTTTCCAAAAGACAGTTAAATTTTCAACCAAAAAATATGAATTTTCTACCAAAAATTAGAATTTTCAACCCAATAAAGTGAATTTTCAAGCAAAACAGATGATTTTTTAATCAAACTGTGAATTTTCAACAATATAACCTAAATTGGAACCAAATAATATAATATTCAACCAAAAAGAATACATTAGAAATGTTAGGTTAGAAAACTAGAGATTTTTATCATAAAATTTTTAACTGCAATATAATATTGCATAAGAATGATTCTTTATTTATAAAAGTAGTCTTTTATTACTGTATTTAACTATTTTGTTAAAAATTCGTTTTTTGTTTTGTTTTTAATTAATTTTTTTACCTAATTCAAAATTCAACTATTTTAGTTGAAGATTTCACTTTCTTTGAAAATGTGACTATCTTTTATAAATTAGTTATTTTTTTCTGGGTATGACAGCTTTTCCACTTGTTTTGTCCCATCTTTTTAGTTGAAATTTTTTTTGCTAAAATTCATATATTTCGTAGAAAAAATATCTCTTGGTAGAAAATAAATATTTTTGGTTGACACAGGTTGAAAATTTAACGATTTTGGTGAGAAATTCATTTATCTTGTTGAAAATGCAATATTTTTGTTTGAAAAGTTAGGGATATAAAGCGTTTAAAATTGAATTTAATATAGTACTCAAAATAATTTGACCTAAATATGCACTGAACTTTAAGTATACGAAAATACAAGAAAAACTTGTTTGGATTATTATTTAATTAATCGATGGTGCCAACATTCAGGAATATCTTGTAATATAATTTGTCGAAGCTGTCTAAGTTAAATATATTTATTGAATACCTAGAAATTGAACAACAAATTATTTATAAAAAACTTGCAAAACTGTATATACATATTCCTAAATATTTGAATGGCCCCGTACTAAGGGTAGATCGAAACCAAAAATGTTATAAATTCAAATCGCTAAATTACTGACAAATTTTCTTTTGGGTTTCTAGAGTTTTGGAAAAATCGTAATGTTATTTTTTTCCTAATCTGCATAAAATGTCCCATTTTTACAATTTTAATCCTTATTTTTTATTTGAGTTTATATATTATATTCTTTTTTATGGAGACCTGAAAATGTAAACAATCTAGAAGCTCTAATAATTATAAATAATTTTTTTTTCACCTTGGAAAAACTTTCCTATACTCAAAATGTATTTAAAAAAATTGAGATGATTGGTTCGTTAAAAATGAGGAGTTAATTTCAAAAATCTAGCAACTTGTCATTTTTAACGTTCAGGTCTTTTCAACTGTTTTGGAAGTACATTTTGATCATAAAAAGGTTTTCAATGCTAAAAAAATTATTTATCATTTTTAGAGCTCTAGATTTTTTTTGGGTTTTAAGGTCTCCATAGAAAATTTAATTTCTGCACTTATAAGCTCACATAAAAAATCTATAAAAAAATGTCAAAATTAGGCATATTATGCAGATTAAGAAACGAAAATAACATTCACGACTGTTCAAAAACTTTGGTGATTAATAGTTTTGTACTTTGTTTCGACTACATTACTACATCCACTCTACTCCGTACTATGAAAAATTATACCTAAAAAATCTGGTATAGTCTGGGAGTTTTTTTAACAGGATT
This sequence comes from Druon quercuslanigerum, assembly GCA_010014905.2. Taxonomy (NCBI): domain Eukaryota; kingdom Metazoa; phylum Arthropoda; class Insecta; order Hymenoptera; family Cynipidae; genus Druon; species Druon quercuslanigerum. Next base: position 23,705 of record JAAAKG020070892.1, read on the forward strand.
GGAGTGGATACTCAGGATGGCGACTGGACCAAGAAACTGAGAAATGACAGACAATTTAATTAAAAAGCCGGGAATTTACCTTTATGGTTGCAAATTCATCTTTTGGTTATAAAATTGAGCTATTCCAGTTGAAGATTCATCATTTTAGTTAATAATTCCATCAGTTTGGTTGAAAATTGATCTTTTCTTGTTCAAAATTTATTTAGATGAAAATTTGTCTTTTTGCTCAAAAATTCAAGTATTCTAGTTAAAGATTCATCATTTTAGTAGAAACGTCATCTTTTTAGTTTAAAATTCAACTATTCCAGTTAAATATTTACAGTTTTAGTTGTAAATTCATCACTTTCTTGAAAATCCCTTTTTTTGTTGTTCAAAATTAATTTTTTCAATTAAAAGTTCAAGTACTCCATTTTTTGTTGGACATTGATATTTTTTAGTGGATAATTTAAGTATTTGTTTCAAAATTCATTTATTTTTGCTCTGTTGTATAAGAGGATGTTTAGAATGAACGCCATGAATTAAAATAATTGTTTGCGTTTAGCGGGAAATATGAATATTTTACTGGCCGAATCGCCACCCTGCCAAAATAAAAACATTTTACGAAATATACTTAGATCAGATAAGAGTATACTTCGTTAAAAAGTAATGAACTAATGAAAATTATTTTTTTCGAAGGTACGATTATATGATCATCATGCTCAGAGGAGACCAGTCATGAATATCGAAGTTAAGCAGGAAGCTTTAGGATACTTGGCAGTTGATGCTACCAATATGTAAGTTGAATGGGCATAATAGACATTATTTGGTTACGATAGAAATAGATGATTAATTATTTAATATTTCTATTTTTATAGGCAAGTTATAGTTGGTTCAGGCAAAGGTAGAATGCATCTAATTGACTTAAGAAATAGAAAAATTGTGAATCATTACAAAGGTGCTGTCGGAAGTGTTACTGCTATTGCCATCAACAAAAAAAGTACTAATGTCGTTAGTGTTAGTCTTGATAGGTTCCTAAGGATACATGATTTAAAGACTAAAGAGCTTCTGAGGAAGGTAAGTTCCATACATTTTTCAGATTTTCCAGGGCTAGTTTTCGAAAAATTTGAGAAAGAATTTTATATTAGAAAAAATCTAATCAATGAAATTTCATTTCAACACATTTTGGATTTGTCAACAATTTCTTGAACAATTAATATATAATGCCAAATTAAATAACAATTTAAATAACTTCCAAGGATAATCAATTTCAAATTTAATTTGTTTTATTCGGTTCGCCATAGATTCTATGTTGAAAATGTTAATTGCTGGAAAATTCAACAGTTGTTTTCTTAGAAATTTATTCTTTTTGGTTAAAATCTCTACTTTGGTTCTGAAAATTCGTCTTTTTGTGTTCGAATTTCAAATATTTTGGCAGAACATTTACTTTTTGTTAAAAATTCATATTTGGGCGTGTCAACTAAAATTTCTCTTGGTTGAAAATTGAAGTTTTTTTCTTTTTGTTTGAATTCAACTGTTTTTTATTTAAAATTAACATCTTAGTTGAAATATTTACCACTACATTATTCGCTAAAAATTAAACTACTCGGTTGAACCACTTTGTTCAAAAACTCATATTTTTGTTTCATTCTTTTTTAAATGACTGTTTTTAACTATAAATTAATTATTCGAAATGAAAGTCATCATGTTATGTTAGTTGATAATTGATCTCTTTGGGTAAAAGTGGAACTATTTTGAAAAAATATATATATATTTTTTTTTTTAAATTTATTTATTTTACTTAAAAAATCGTTTTTTTTTGTTTGCTTAGAAATTATTTTTTTATCTTGACCTGCCCGCTTGTTGGCTAAAAATGCAAATGTTTGGTAGAAGATTATATTTTTTGTTGAAAATCCATATTTTTTGGGTAAAAATTCAAATATTTCACAGGCAATTTCATCTTGTGGTTTGAAAATTCCACAATTTGGATGACCTTTTTCGATCTTCACTTAAAAATCTTTCTTTGTTGAAAATTCGTGCTTTTGTTTGGAAAATTATTAGAAAATCCATGAACTTTGTCGAAATAAGGTATTTTTTAGTGGAAAATTATTCTTTTTGAACGGAAATTCGTCTTTTTAAATTTAAAAACCATCTTTTGGTAGAAATTTCCTCTTTTTTTTTGGATAAAAATGTTACTATTATATTTTTTGTTAAGAAATAATTTTTTGGTTAAAAATTCATCTTTGTATTTTTAAAAATACATTATTTTGTTAATAATTAAGTTAAATTTAAGAATTTGTGCTTTTTTATATTTATTCAATTTTTCGGTTGAAAATTTAACCATTTTTTAAAAATTCGTTTTAAACATTCATAAATTTAGTTGAAATTCAACTATTTGTTTAAAAATTCATGTATTTTTTCGAAAATTATTTTTTTTTTGTAGAAACTTAATTTTTTTAGTTGAAGATTTGTCTTTTTGGGTGTAAAGTAATTTTTTGTATAAAATTCATCTCTTTTGCTATAAGCTTCTTTTTTTTTGTTCAAAATGTTATTTCTTTTTTTTTTTGTTAAGAATTTTTGATATTATCTCTTCTGAAAAATGATGAATGAAAAGAAAAGAATGAAAATTTAACTATTTAATTAAAGGTTGAAATATTTTGTTGAAAATTCGTCTCTGTTGCTTTTAAATTAAACTATTTTGTTGTCATTTTTTTGTTGAAAATTCGTTGTTTTGAATTGATTAATTATTGTTTACAGTGGAAAAATTTTGTTGTATAAAATTCATCTCTTTTGCTATAAGCTTCTTTTTTTTTTTGTTCAAAATGTTATTTCTTTTTTTTTTAAGAATTTTTGATATTATCTCTTCTGAAAAATGATGAATGAAAAGAAAAGAATGAAAGTTTAACTATTTGATTAAAAGTTGAAATATTTTGTTGAAAATTCGTCTCTGTTGCTATTAAACTATTTTGTTGTCATTTTTTTGTTGAAAATTTAATTATTTTGTTCAAAATTCGTTGTTTTGAATTGATTAATTATTGTTTACAGTGGAAAAGTCATGTTTTTTTGGTCGAAACAAAATTTATATTTTTAAATTTTAATCTGAAATTGCTTTCCTCCGTTTATAAATATCCTATGTTAAAATTGTTACACAATTAAAATGCTGGTCTGTGAATATTAACTGACGGAAAATAAAAAATTGGTCAGGTAAAAATACGTTTTCAGCCACCCTGTATAATAATCATCTGAATTTTATTATTAAACAATTAAATTCGGAAATTAAAATTTGGCCGTAAAGTAGTAAAATAATTGTTTTGAAATAGCTCAAATGAAAAAAAATCCAGTCACTTTTTAAAAATGTCACGTCTTTTCCAGGGTTTTCAGAACCTTTTTCACAATTCCATTACCTTTCCAGGCTTCTTGAAGCAATCTTGTTATTTTTTTAACCCTGCAGAAGATACTGTGCATTAAGATTGCCCTTTAATACTGGCGATTACTAAATTATTTTCTACTTCAGTACTTCATACTACATTTTTCAGCGATTTCCCCTCGATTTCCTAAATGACATGTTCCTTTTTTTAGGAGTACCTAACGTCAAGACCAACCTGTTTGTTGATTCGATCGGAATGGACGGAAAGATAACAGTAATATACTCACTTTTAATGTATATTTTCTATGTAACATATAAATCAGGCCTTTCAATTAAATACAATTTTTTGACTGTATGTACTTTTACGCTTAATAATCTCTCTTAATTTACAAATTTCAATTTCAAAAAGCAGAAAGTTGGTTATATGTACTACATCTTTGTATGAGAAAAAATGCTCTATTTATATTGATTAGGATCGTTTCTATTTATTTACATTACTTACATATATACCTATATATATATTATGTAGTTAAACTTTATATTAAGTGCCAATTTTCCCGTGCGCTTTTTAAAATTGTATAGATCTAATTATGGGTGGTAGAATTTTGTTAAAATTTTGTTACAATTCGATCTGTGTGTGTGTTTGTCCGCTTTAAAAGACTTTTTTTCATCATTTAGATTCTTAATTATATTTTACAATTTTTTGAACCTCGTGAAATTGCGTAGAATTTCATGACACTATTGATGATAAGTCGACGACTGTTTTCCCTGCGATCAAATTGTTCATGCTAGGCCTTTCATATCGACAAGCAAGGGAGGATATTAACAAACTGTATAGATAAAGAAAACTTCTAGCTTCTCATTCACACTAATTAAGAAAAGAGTTATTATATCTTTGGTCTAAAGTGACCTCGCGATGTGAACACAGTGAATACAATGTGAATTCAGTTGATCCAAGGTAGCACTGTATCATTTCCGTACGTATGGTTGTAGCAGCTGTTAAAGTCGTCAAATATAACAGCTTCAAACAAGATTTCCATACAAGCCTATCATCTATACTCTATATATTTTTTTATACCTAGTTTTCAACAACTTTGAAGACACTTGTTTAATGGCTGCAATATCAATCTTGACCAAACAACATTACGCCGGATACACGTGTGTTAGACACGAGTAATAATAATAATTATTATTACTATTTACTAGTGTCGTTCAACTTTGTTGATCTAGACATACAGAGATCCAACATGAATTGCCAAGTACTCGCAAAGCTGTGTTTCACTGGAAAAGGCACGCCCATCCGACACAAACAATGTGGTTGGTCATAAAAGACGATGTGTCTCAATGAATGGGTCTTTGATAAAAAGCGACTGTGTAAAATTCTACATGAAAAAACTGGCTCATTCTCCGCCTGAAACTGTAACTTCCCGCCACGATGCTTCTTGAGACTGATTATTCACGAGAGTTGAATGTGGTTCGGAAATATCAGATGCAGTTGGGCTAAGAGGAGGGCTAGGAGTCACTGGTGCTTGATCTGTTTGACTGGTACTGATTACATCTTGATCTCGATCTACTTCAACATCAGCGAGCGAGGATTCTGAATGTGCAGAGCTAGGGGCTTTCGATGTCGCAGAATCCTGTGCCCGCAGTGAAATGGAACTACCTTTATTGCTAACACTGTCTTCACCTTAAACATAACAAATACAAGATCAAATTTCAGAGATAAAAAATAGTGTGAATAGTGTCACAAATTTGAAAAATCGTGCCATAGCATTTTTCAAGTATTAACCTTCAAACGGCACACGAGTGCGAATTCGCACCAAAACAAATTTTAAAGGGCTGGTATTTTTTTAGAACAATTTACACGGTCTTTCCCCAGCATGTTAAATATGCCCATAACTTCGCAAACACACCAAGCGCAGACAGATATCCATTCGCCTGCGAGCAGCCAAATGCGGTGCAGATTCGCACTACTGTGCCGTTAGAAGGTGCGAAGTCGTGTTTTATAAAAAATAGTAAATCATTTCTGTCCCTGAAACAATATTTGTGATAAAAAGGTAAGTTAAATTGTTCATAAGTATGTCTATAAATAAAAAATATATAATATAAACAATAATAAATAAGATTTCACTTATTAGTAAAGAACTGCATGAATAGCACACATTTTACAATTACTTACAATTGTTTGACGCTAAATTGATATGATAATATTTTTTTTATATTAAGAATAATGGAGAAATGACGTCTTTACAATTTGCAAAGTTCGAGGTTTGTTTTACAGGGATTAGCAGAAGAATCTGAAGACGATGTTGGCAGCAATGTTGACTGCAATGGTTTTTAATGAGTAATGTTTAATTATGTTTGTCATAAGAGTAATAGTTTCACACTAGCATAATGTTCATTTTTTGTAAAGCACAAGTAATAAAGCTTTTTTATTTTCTCTAAATACTATTACTATGACTCTTTCCTAAAGCACCCTCACATACATCACCGCTGTCATTAGTCATTAATCAATCTTTTTACCAATCACCCATTTCGAGTGCTTCACAAAGCCATTAAAAAATTAATATTTTCCAAATTTCACATGAAAAACACTATTTTTACAATACTGTGTTCGTATACTAAAAAAAAAAAAAAAAATAATGTGTTCTGCCCTCCACTTGTTATATACTTCATACGAAAATACCGAAAATTTGACACATCGGGGAAAACGCTTGATATAATCTTACCGCATTGGTATATTTTTTCATAAAAAAACATCTAGTTAACTAAAGAATCGCCTTAGTTTCATTTTGAAACATTTTCTGTAATTTATATTTTTTATAATTTTTTAATTTATTTTGTAGAAATTGTCGATGTAAGTTGTTGGCTTTAGAGTCAGGAGAATTGAAACTACTTAAGTTGTTTTTAATTTATATTTTTTGAAATATAATTTTCATTAAATTTAAGTTACTTTAAAGAATTGGGCAAGATATTTTACCCGAAAATCATATATCTATACGTGTATATCTAGAATATTATTTCCATCTGCAACTATTTAGAAGAAATCACAAAATTCAAATTCGCATCAGTGTGCCGTTTACGTTGCTGGGTTGAAGTCTGCCATTCTGCCGAACAGAAGAGCTTTCTGATGTGAAAATGAACACTGTTTTTGTTAAATTAAAGTTGTTTTATCGAAAGTTGTTTTGATTTTTTCTGGAAGTAGACGGGCAACTTGATCATTTCTTAAATGTATATAGTTCAAAGTTGATAACTGTACAATGGAAGATTAACTTTTTTTTAAAATTTCCAGTTTTCTAGTCCCAATACTTAAAAAGACATTAAAACAAAATTTCAATGTTTATTTAAAATGTCATTCTTTAGTATATAAATTATCCAAATTCTTATTTGTTTATCAAAAGTTTCACAATAAGAAAACCCAACTTTTTTTGTTGAAAGATCATTTTTTTCGGTTAAAAAATATGATATTCAATTTTTGGTTAAGAGTTCATCTTTCTTGGTTAGAAATTTTATTATATATCCCACTTCTTGATTAAAATTCAACTGTTTTTTTAAGTTGTTTATTTGGCTTGAAAATTTAACAATCTGATTGAAATTTTGTTTTTCTTCATCATAGAGGATGCTTGGTAATGGAAAACATTTTTTTATTTTGTTTATTCAAAAATTCCTCAGTTTAAAAACGTGTAATGGAATTTTCTAAGAAATTGCCCTGGTGTGTGCGATGTAGATGTCACACTTTTTTGTGAACACGTTTACTTAAAAACGATTGCAGATAAATTGATGAAATATTTAGGACTTATTTCCACCACTTAATATTTTGAAACTGATCGAAGGATTTAAAAAAATATTTATTGAATTTTTTGTTAGTACTTATTAATATTTTAAAAATCGATTTTTTATTTAAAAACTTTCTTCATTAATATAATTCAAAGTTGATGCAAGAATATAAAAGACTCCTTGGTTCGAGACGAATCGATTGACCTATAATATTGATACATTTGATTTAACAAGTAAGGAAGATTTTGTAATGCATAATACTTGAAAAACGCTTTTTTATAGTCCAATTTTTTTATCAAGACAATTCAAAATTCATGCATTAACGGAAAAGATTCTTTGATCCGATACAAATCGATTGACCTATAATGTTAATACACTTTATTGAAGAGCAAGTAAGTTATGCACATTCGTAATTTTTGAGACATGTGTTTTAAGCATAAAAGCTTTTTTCATCGACATTAATCAAAATTGATGTATAAATAGAAAGGACGTTTTGATTATAAGTTTTAGTATTTTTTTTTAAAAGAAAACTTAATTTTAACTTAAATTAACTTAGCATAAAGCTGCAAAAGAAATAGGGTGTGACAGAATTTCCGCCTTCTCTTTTCCAGCTCCAAAAATTACCATTTAAATACAAAATTTGAAATGTTGTGTATTATTTTGTGATTTTATATTTTTATGTAAATTTCTATTCCTAAATTAATTAAAATTAAAACTAGTTTATCTGTTATTAAAAAAATTACAAATGCTTCCTCTATGCGGAAGCAAATACATTTGCTAACGGGAAGGAAAGTGCTCGTGTAATGAGCAACATAAAGATAAATCGAGATTGAATTCACTGCGAGTTTGTTTAGTTGAAAAATCAACTTTTTTTTTGAGTATTCATCTTTTTGTTTTAAAAATTCATATCTTCCTGTAGAAATTTTATCTTTTTTGGTTAAAAAAGCAATTGTCTGGTTAAAAATTAATTTGTTTAAGTTAAAAATGAACCTTTTTGTTGAAAATTCACAATTTCGTGTAAAAACTTAACTGTTTTTTAGTAAATTCGACAATCTAATAAACTAGCTGTGAAGCTATCTTGATTGCTTCCACTTTGTTTGTATTTATGATTATATGGTGCTTATTTCCCAAGCACTTTGCTTCCCGTTAGCCAACGTATTTTCTTACCCACGGAGAAAGCTTTAGTAATTTTTAAAATAATAGACAAACTAAAGTTTTCATTTTTATCAATTTAATAATAGAAATTCACACCAAAAAAACAATTTCAAATCATAAAAATGAAATTTTATACTTGAAAAGGTAGTTTTTCGAGCTGAAAATGGAAAGCGGAAGTTCTGTCGCACCATATCCCTTTTTCCCAGATTTATATTTTTTTACCACAATTGTCAGAATTATTTTATTAAAAAATTTGTGATCGAAAATTAATTTCTATTTATACATAATCCTTGAATTATGTCGATGACAAAAATTTTGTCAAACATAAATGAGCATAACTTCCTTATTCATCAATATAGTGTGTTAATAATATAGGTCAATCGACTTGCCTCGAATCAAGGAACCGTTTTATTTTAAATATTATGCATTACCATAGCTTCCTTTCTCTTTAATAAAATGTACGAGTATTTTCATTACAGGTAAATCGATTCGCCTCGAATCTTTAGTATCCTCGCATCAAATATAAATTATAATAATGAGGAAATTTTTACCATAAAAATCGATTTTCTGTACGACACAAATGACCATAACTTTCTTACTCTGTAATAAAATGTATTATTATAGGTCAATTAATTCGGCTGGAACTCAGTAATATTTTATTGTCTTACATCAACTTCGAATTATTTAATTGAAAAATGTTTTACTGAAAAAAAAACGATTTTAGAATATTATAAAGGGCTAAAAAGACAATAAATATTTTTAGAGATCCAACGGCCAGTTTCACGATTTTCGTGGTTAAAATAAGCCCTCCACATATCATCAATTAATCTGCAACCGTCTTCAAGTTACCGTGTTAAAAAAAACGACGACTTTAATTAAAAATTCAACTCTTTGGTTGGAAATTAGTACTTCTTATTGAAAATTCATTTTTGAAATGAAAATTTACCTATTGCATTTTTGTTTCAAAGTGGATATTTTTTAGTTTGAAAACTCAATTATTTGTTTGAAAATTCGCATTTTTTGTTAGAAAGTTCTTCTTGATTGCAAATTGAACTATTTGATTAAAAATGTATGCATTTTGTTGATAATTCGTCTTTTTCGGTAGATAATCCATTTTCTTGGTTAAAAATGCAACTGTCTGGGTAAAAACTAACCTGTTTAGAAACAAAGGACAAATTTTCTTGGTTGAAGATTCAACTGTTTGGTTAGAAAATACATATGTTTTTGAGAATTCATCTTTTTTTACAGAAACAACCTTCTGTATCGAAGATTCATCTTTTTGCATTAAAAACTCAATATTTTGGATGAATTTTTTTCTTTATGGACTGAAAAATCTTTCTCTTGGTACTAAACTCATATCTTTTGTTTCAAAATGCAACTGCTTCTTTGAAAATTGAACTGTTTTGGTTGAAGCTTCAACTATTTTTTTTCAATCCGATTATTTTTTATTAAAAATTAAAACCATTTCTTTGTTAAAATATTACCTACTATATTTTTTGTTGACAACGAGGGGCTACTCACTGCGAAATCTGGAAATCTTAAAACTATGAACGTGGCAGTCTCAATCGAATTCGCCTAGAGAGTGCTAAGATTTCTTTGAGATTGCTGGAATTGGCCAGATTTCCAAAACTACTCAAGATCGAGACTCTCGCGGAGAAATCAGACTCTGCTAAGCTCGGCGGCATTCGGATGGAGTCGGCCGTTAGTTCGACCCACCGAGGCAGCGTGTGCATTACGAACGTGTAAATGTGTGAATTCTTCGTGTTGTGAACGCTCCACACTTGGCGAAAGGTTTCCAAGAATTCTAAGAGTTGCTCAAAGAAATATCCTAAGATTTCCAGCGCAGCAATCTTAGATTTCTCAGTGATTAGCCCCTCGGTTGAGAATTCATCTTTTTTTGTTGAAAAATCAAGTATTTCTTTGAAAGTTAAAATACTTTGTTTATTCAGGGGAAAAACGATTATCGAATACATATACAAAACCCTTTTTATAAAAGAAAATGATATCAGGTATTTAAAAATCAAGTGTTCATAATAAATCAAACTTACCACAAGGCCTGAGGACAAGATAAAACAGCAAATCTGAGAGAGAAATAATACCAATCACCTTGTCATCATCGTCCACTACGACTAACCTGTGAACCTGGTCAATTTAAATGATATTAGAATATTATTGTCTTTAAAATAGAATTACGAGGGTGGCGACTAAAGTGGAAAACATTTTTAGAAGATACATCTTTCCAATCACTTGAAATATCACCAATTTCATATTAATCATATGCGTAATTCTAAAATCATTTACTTAAAAAAATTTCAATTCCATATTTCATTATTAACCCTTCGTCTGCAAAGGTGGGTATTTCATGCCCGGGCCACAACGGTTTCAGTTAATAATTTTCCAAAGAGGAAAAGGTGGCCACTGCTACCCTCACCTAAAAAAAGTTATGCAACCAACTGCCAAGTTTACCGGCCCCTATCAGTCCCAGGACCCAGTCCCTTTTGAACAGTTGCGGTGAGCAGGTCAAATCCGGAGCAGACACGAAAGACCCACTTTTATAGACGATGTATACCAAACTTGCAGTAGTGACATTTATGTGTGCTTTTAACCTGTCTTTTTGATAATAAACTATGTGGATACTAATAGAATACTCATACTTGAGTCAAAATAATTTTATTTAGCCATGTAAAGAAATGTTTTTTTTTTTAATATTAAATGTGTGAATATAAATGCCTAACACATGCTTATTGCTTTTTTTACCTGTCAAAACTTAAGCATTTAATTTTAAATAAATAAAGCGGAATATTTTTTTCTTAAAACTGTATTATTAGCCTTCAATTTGCCGTTTTTTAAGTTACGTTATCTTCATTTTTCTTAAAGTGCCCACCTTTACAGACAAAAGGGGCCCAAAAAACGTTTACAGACGAAGGTTTCAACGCACATTTGTAATTTATATTATTTTATAATGCAGTTTTGAAGACTTGAACCATTAAAAATTAAAAGCGTTTAAATTTTAAAAATTTTGGATACGAAACTTTTCAAGTTGATCTCTTCTGTAAATATAAATTAATTAATGATTTTTTAAACTTACTGTTAAAAACTGAACAATAATCGACTTTACAAGAGGATCCTGAATTTTACACATTTTACCGTTGAAAATTGAACTGCTTCAATTTGAAAGTTTTAGTTAAATTTAAACGTCTGATATCAACTATTTTTAATTTAAAAATAATGTCAAATTAATAGATTCATAATCAAAGGCTTCAATTAATAAAAAAATTTATTTAGCAATATTTTACTGGTCATTTAAAATGAGGAATTATAAATCAAATAATCAAAATTAAAGAATTTGAAACTAAATTGTTAGAAATAGAAACTCTTGAACCGATAAAATTTCAGAGTACTAAAACTAAAAAAATGTTTAAATTGTACAATTAGAATTTTAAACAAATTAAAAAGAGGAAATTTTGGTGTTCAATATTTTATGAATTGGAAGACTAATTTTTTATTTTTAACATTTTTGTTGAGTTTAAAGAGAGTATTTGGATTTTCAATTTTTCTTGAGTTGGAAGTAGACCTTTTTTGTATTTATCATTTTTATTGAGTTAGAATGGATGAAATGTTGAGTATTTTTTCTGGATTAAAGAGGCTATTTTTTCTTTTCAACATTTTTACTGATCTTAAGAGAATAATTTTTTTCAGTTTTTTTTCTGAAATAACGATTTTCAATTTTTTCTAAATTGAAAGATTGACATTTATTGTTTTGAAGATTTTCATTGAGTTGAAAGGTAGAACATTTTGGTTTTATTATTTTTTTAATTACAAGAGGAACGTTTTTAAAATTTTCATCGAGTTGGAAGGGAGGAAATGTTGGCTCTTAATTATTTTTCTGAATTGGCAACCATTAAAAGAAAATTGATTGAGTGGACGGAGAGAGAAGAATTTGGTATTTTTAACATTTACATGAAAGGGGGACGTTTTATTTTCACTTTTGTACTGTATGGGAAGATGAGTAGTTTTAATTTAGAGCAGTGAGAACGATAGCGTGGATATATATCGGAGAGAGATAACAGCTTTCATTTTATACGTGTAAATTATTGAACCCTTGAATTCAAAAGGTTTTAAGATTTAATGTTAACAGTTTAAATTGCGAACGAGGTCTATTTTGAGTGAATTAATTTGTACTTCAGTTTTGATGAATTCAAATGAAAAAACTTTCAGTCTTAAGAAGTTGATTTTTAATTTCAATTTCAACCGTAAAAAATGTTTACTAATCGAGAAACGACCGTGAATTTTTTTCTACATTAAAACGGCCATATATATATAAACTCACTTCAGCTCTGACAATTTTCTCCATAACAGTAAATAAGGTTTCGTCCAATTTACAACTCTGAACACCTTCAAACCATTCGTTCCTGTGTTCATTAGCTTCTCGCAAAGAAACGTCCAAGTTATTGTATGTTTTCTCTGCTGCTAAATTCTGCAAAAAATATAATACGTTGATATCGAAACGAAAAATTAGTTCAATAACAGTAACAAAGATTTTGTTAAATTACTAAGAATGGGTTTGTTGCATGAATTTTAAATAGTACATTTGTTGAATACTTTACATCTGAGAAAACAATATTTGAAAAAAAGTATCGATAGCCATATTCAAATATGTATATCTGTGATTGAATTAATACGCTTAATTTAGAAGGCTTTGACAAATTACATTTCAATATATTTTTAAATATATTAGCACCATCGATTAATTAAATAATTACATAATACCAAACATTTTTATTTTGCCTTTTTACTTAAAATTCAGTGCAAATTAAGGTAAAAATAATGAAATACATGAAATTCATTTAAATCGCTTCAAGCTGCTTTTCCAAGTAAAAATATTGAATTTTCAACTGGAATCGTTAAATTTAAAACCAAAAAGACGAATTTCAACCATGAAAATTACTTTCTACCAAAAAATACGAATTTTCAACTAAAAAACGTAATTTAATAAAAAAAAAACAAAATGAATAGTTAAATGTACGGTTAAAAAAATAATTTTCAACTAAAGAGATGAATTTTTAATCAAATAGATGGAATATTCAACTGGTGTTATTAAATTTTCAGTTAAAATTTTTTTTTAACGATTTTAAAGAAAACGGTAAACTGTAATAATAATTAAAATCTCAGAAAAAAATTGAGCCAAGGAAAAAAATGAATTTCCAACAAAACAGCTCAATTTTCAACCAAAAAGATGCATTTTTAATTGAAATGATGAATTTTTAACACAAAAAATTAATTTTTAACAAAGAGGTTTTCCTTTTAACCAAGTCATAAAGTTTTGATTCCAAAAATGTAGTAGTTGATATTTCAACCAAAAAATACTTCAATTTTAATAATGAAAAAAGTTCAATTCATCATAGAGGACGGCTTTTCAGCATGTGTTAAATTTTTAACTAAAAAAGATTTTTTTGTCATGAGAGAGAAAATATTGTAAACAAACTGGTAAATTTCCAGTAAAATACGCGTATTTTCAATGAGATACTTAGATTTTCAACTAAAGAAGATCAATTTGTAAAAAAAAATAGAATCGTTAAATTTTTAGTTTAAAAAAAGAATTTTCAGCAAAATAGTTAAATGCATACAATTCCAGGTTTTCCAGGTAGGGTCGACACACTGAACGTGCAAAAACCTAATTGGTTGATAAAAATTGTCGAAAATATTCTTTGTAGCGTTTTACCTAATTATCAGACATCGACGATTCATGACTGTACTTACGATTACATCAAACTTGGAGTAAATATTGACCAATTTTCCGTCACCATCTATTATGGGTAAAGCTGAGACTCGCCTCTCAACAAATTTTTTCAGGGCTAAAATTATGCTAGTGTCTTCTGTAGCTGTTTCGATGTTCTCAAATGTGCCAATCCTCAATTCTCTCAATGTTTTGCTTACGAAACAGGGCTTAGGTAATTCATTTATCTGCAATTGAAAAGTAATAAAAATGAAGAAGATTACATAAGAAAAAAAGGACAAAAGTATGTACTTCGAAATGGTGAAAATTAAATGATACTTACATAAAGGAAAAGAAACCTTAAAATTCTCTTATGGGTTAAAATATAAAGAACATTTCCAGTATCAGGATCTATCACAGGCAAACGGTGAATTCTGTTTTGTATCAATGTTTTGATAGCCTCATAGAGTGATGCGTCAGGACCTATACTAACTAAGGGATGAACTTGATCTGTTAGGACATCTGCAAAAAAATTTTTTTTCGAAATTTATATTTCTTCACTTTTTCGACAAAGTTCGATTATCAATTAGGAGCCATTAAAAAACTAGGTCAAACTTTTTTTATTTAAACTTCTTGGTCATGCATTTTGTTGAAGATTCGACTTTTTTGGTAGAAAATTGAACTATTGTGTTGAAAATTAATTTTGTTTCTCGTTCAAAATACATTTGTTGAACAGGAAATTTAACTATTTCATTTTTTGTTGAAAATTGATCGATTTTGATTCCAAATTCATCAAATAAATTTGTCATTGAGAATTAATACTTTTAAGTTGACAATTCAGCTAATTGGTTAAAAGGTGAACTACTTTGATGGATGATAGAAATATTTTATTAATATTTGTTTTTTTTCAACATTAATTTTTGTAACTGAAAATTTAACTATTCCATTATTGGTTACAAATTTACCAATCTGGTGAAAAAATTTATGTATTTTTTTTGGCAAATTAGTCCTTCTTTGGTCAACTGTAAATTTAACTATTTCATTTTTGATTGAAATTAACAGCTTTCAGTTTAAAATTCAACTGTTTCATTGAAAATTTGTCTTTTGATTCGAAATCCTATTATTCTGGTAGAAAATTCTCTAGCTATTTGATTTAAAATTAATTTTATTGTTGAAAGTTTATATTTTCGGGTAAAAGTTTAGCTGTTTTGTAGAGAATTCGTCTAAAAAATTTAATAATTTGCTTGAAATTTGGTCTTTTTTCATTAGAAGTGTAACGGTTTGTTCAACATATAATCTCTTTTTTTGAAGATTCATAATTTCAGATGGAAATTTAATTACTTTGATAAAATTCAACTATTTTGTTCAAAATGCAACAGTTTTTAGTTGAAGTTAAATCTTTTTTGTTTAAGAATTAGACCAGTTGTTTGAAAATTCAAGTTTATAATTTCAAAATTTAAGTATTTAGTAAAAAAATTTATTATTTTGTTAAAAATTCATTCATTTAGCTTACAATTTTAACTATGTGTTTCTAAATGCACCTGTTTGGTTAATAATTAATATTTGTGGTTGAAAATGCAACACTTCTGTTAATCAGTTTCGCAATTCTGCACTATTGTGGGAGCTACAATAACAACTTACTGGCCAAAAAATTTTGTCACTGATGTGTCGCACACAAGCGCATTAGAACTGTTGAAAAGGTTATAAATCACGAAAAGAAATATTTATTTTTTGATAGCATGAAGAATAGAACATTTATTTTTTTAAAGCCGTAAAATTCATCCCGCGGAAAATAATAATTAATAGTAAATACAATAAATAAAGCTTTTAAGCAAAAAGCCTATTGCACTTAAAATCCAGAAATTTTAAAAAATAACAATAAAAATGTTTTTTTTTTAACGCTGCCACGATTTTTTAAATAAAATACTAAAAATATATACAAATTTAATCCGAGAAGAAAATTCTGGAAAAAATTCAAGTAATATTTTTGAATAACATTTTTCACTGAAGGATTCTATAACCCTTTTGTATGTATATTCAACAGCTATAATCTTATGCAATTTTTTGCAGAAGTATTTTGACACTACATTTCATTTTTAAACATTCCTGCGTTACAAAGTTTTTTATTTCAATTTTTTTTTGTAATTAAAATTTTACATTTTGATAAAAGCGCTCCCAAGATTTTTTTGATCTTTTCGTACAAAATATGAGCATACTATGTAATAATAATATTTAGCAAAAAACATTTACACTATATTTCATTGAAAACATTCCTCAGGAACTAAAGTTTTTTATTTCAAACTTTTTTTAATAATTAAAAGTTTACATTTTGAAAAAAGCGCTCCCAAGATTTTTTGGTTTTTTATTAACAAAATATGCGCATACTATGCAAAAATAATATTTCGCAAAAAAATTCCTATTGTAATGACTTTTTTAGGTTAAAGATGGTTGAGGCTTACCGTGGGGAGCGGTATTATGACGTCACCATGGGGTGTTGAGACTTTGTGTGATTATTTGTGACTTCCTCTTTATAACGCAAGAAACAACATTTTCGAGAAATTTGAATTTTTTCACCAAAATATTATTCAAAATTTAAATTTTTGAGATAGAGCAATAAAACTCCCTATTATTTACTTTAAAAATGATACAGTTTTCAGAAAAAAAATAT
The DNA here is from genome assembly GCA_010014905.2 of Druon quercuslanigerum. NCBI lineage: Eukaryota > Metazoa > Arthropoda > Insecta > Hymenoptera > Cynipidae > Druon > Druon quercuslanigerum. The sequence goes on from JAAAKG020070892.1 coordinate 40,364, forward strand.
TTTTATAACATGCTGTGAAAAAAGTATACTTATTTTACAGTTTGAAGTTATAAATTTTCATAAAACTCGTAAAATCAAATAGGTCAGTTTTAAACTTGAAAAATACAGTGAAAAAAACTATTTTTACAAGAAATTCTGTATATTTTATTAATAATTGCTAATAATAATAATAATTAATAATCATAATTATTATTATTACTAATTATTAATAATAATTGTTAATTATTTTATTAATAATTAGTTCCATTCGAAAACGTCTCTTCGAAGGTACGCAGTCGCAAAGTCAGTCTGGGGTCAACTGGACCCAGTTTGATCACTACGTATTAAAATGGGCAGAGTTCGTATTTGTGACGTCGCCATTAATTTCTCTTGCTTTGGGTGATGATCTGTGACGAAGAAGGGGAGGGGTGGAAACGGTGTTCAAAATAGCGTGACGTAGTTTCTAAACAGCCCCTTAACGATTACTACTGCTATAAAAGATAATGTTATTGAACTTACTTCGCCAAGTTTCGAGCTCATGTTCCTCAAGCTCGCCCATTGCAACGGACGGACTGGTATAATACATTTGAAGGATTTTTATAAAGTCCGTTATAGTTAGCATTCCAACAAATTGTTGACGAGAACTGTCCCATAAAGGCGCTGCTCTGACCCCTTAAAATTGAAAAAAAAGAAAAATTAACATATATATTCTTCTAATCGTTCTCAGGCTGTAGTTTGTAAAGTTACTAACCATTGTAGACAAGAGCAAAGAAAGCTTTTTTTACAAGAAGATGCGTATCGAAAACAACGAGTTTCGCACTAGTAGGTATAAGGTCATAGCACTTATGAAACTTGAAGAACTTGACGAAGATTTGCGATTCGTCCTCTTCTGAAAGAAAAAAATGGTTTGATTTCGATAAGATCATACAATTTCTAAATTTTTCTTAAAAAAGAACGTTCAAGTAGTGAAAATAATTTTTCTGAACTTACAACTTGTAAATTTAAATCGTGAAATTTACCCATTTCTAAGTTAAACGTTGAATATTGTTAACTTGAGACCTTGAACTGACTTCAAAAATGCAAAGTAGCTTCAATAATGCTACAACTTTGCAAAAATAATGCGAAAATAGTGTCATAAGATTTTTCAGGTATTAAAATTATGTTTAGTCAGACATTCAAAATGTAAAGCCCGAAATACAAAAGTGTGTAATGGAAAAGTAGCATTATTTTGCGATAAAAATGTCCAGTACTTTAAAAGAATTAAAAATTAATTAAAATGTTATTCTTTAGTCTGTAAATCATCAAAATTCCTATTTATTTATCGCAGACTTTATAGCCTTTTTACTGGTACTCGCTTTCACTAGTTCCTTCCCGTTAAATGCAAACTGAGTTAACAGAACCCAATAAGAAAATCGAAGTATTTTATGTTTATTTTAAATTTAAATTTTTGGTTAAGAATTTATCTTTTTTGGATGAAATTTTATTATTTGGTTCCAAATTGGATTATTTCGTTGAGAATTCAACAATTTTGTTGAATATTGGTCTTTTTGGCATGAAAATTCAACAATTTGATGGAATGTTTTTTCTTTTTGTTTTGTTTGAAAATTCAACCAGTCTGCTATTAAATTTGTTGTTAAAAACTCATATTTTTTATTAAAAGATTTACTTTTTGGTTCAAATTGGAAATATTTCCTTGAGAATTCAAAAATTTGGTTAAAGTCATAATTCTTGATTGAAAATTCGTCTTTTTGACATTGAAATAAAAAAATTTTATTGCAATTTTGTACATTTTATTTTTGGTTGAAACGTCAACGGTTTTGTTCAGAATTTCTATTTTTTGTTTGAAAATTTATATCCTTCTGTAGAAATTCCCCCTTTTCTGGTTCAAAATTGCAACTGTCTCTTCAAAGGCTAATCTGTTTCAGTTAAAAATTAACCTTTTGCTGACAGTTACACTGTTTTCTATTTTAAATCAGAATCATTTTAAAAATTCATATTTATAGGATGAAAATTCAATTTCTTGTTTTTCTTTTTTGTTGTTAAAAAATAACTTCTCAACCTATAAATTTTGATATTTTATTGAAAATTCATATTATTGCTTGAAAATGAACTGTTTTGTTGGAAATTAATAATCTGTTTAAAAATTTAATTTTTTATGTAGAAAAAAAATTGTATTGAAAAATAATTCTCTTGAATCAAAAATTTAACTACTTCACTTTTGATTAAAAATCACTATTTAATTCAAAGTATTTGAAAACGAAAAAATATACACCAAGAATAAGTCAAATTAAATAAGGAGTAACATCACACACTTTTTTTAAACTATTCAGTTGAAAATTCGTCTTTTTAAAGGAAAATAAATAGCTTCTTGGTTAATATTCAACTATTTCGTTAAAAATGTATGTGTTTTGCTGAAAATTCGTAATTTATGGTAGAAAATTAATCTTCTCGGTTAAGAATTCAATTATTTGGATAAAAACGTATGTGTTTTGTTAACAATTCATTTGTTTTTGTAGAAAATTTATGTACATTGTTAATAAAAAAATGTAACTGTTTTGTAGAAAGCTCATCTTGTCGTTAAAAAATGCAACTGTTTGGTTTAAAATTAATCTGTTTTAGTTGATTTAAATATTTCGTTGAAAATTCGTAGTTTACTACACATGAATTACGCCCATCGGCATGGAACATGTCAAGCGCAATTAACAGCTCCCGAATAATTACAGGCAAGTGCAGTAACCCGATTTCCTGCTTTCCTTTATGGTTTACGTTAAGCTTTGAAAAAAAACAGTTCATTTTTCTATATAATTTTAATCCACGCTACATGCTAGATAGATTAATTTTTTATAGAATTACATTGTGCCTTGAAGCCAACTGAAAGGAAAGCATTCAATTGGTTTACTTAAGACTTCATACTTTTTCCCCTATTCCCCTCTACCTATTTTAAAGAATTCCTCTTTTTTCCCACTTTTTAAGAAAATTCCTCTTTTTTCCCACTTTTTAAGAAAATTCCTCTTTTTCTCGCTTTTTTGTTTTCCTTAAGTACGAACTGCATGAATAGAACCAAATAAGTAAAAATTCTTTTTTGTTCAAAGTTCATTCTTTTTAATTGAAAAGTCGACTATTACATTTTTGATCGAGAATCCATCATTTTGTTTCCAAATTTTAGTCTTTAGTTCAAAATTGAATTATTTTGTCAAAAATTCAACAATTTGGTTAAAAAGAAATAATTTTTTGTTGAATATTCAACTGCTTTGCTAAAAGTTCTTCTTTTTGATAAAAAATTCATCTTTTTAGTTGAATGTTAATTTACTTCAATTGGAAAGTTTACTATTAAATTTTTTGTCCAGAATTCATCTCTTTTCTTAAAAATTCCACTACTTTCTTGAAAATTAAGCTGCTAGGTTGAAAGTTGAGCTACTTTGTATTTTTTTAAGATTCACTCGTGGTTTAAAACTAAACTATTTTGTTGAAAATTCATATTTTTGTGTTAACTGTTTTGAAGAAAATTCGCCTTTTTGGGTTTAAAATTCCTAAAATCCGTAGAAATTTGTCTGCTTTCTTGACTAAAAAAATCTTTCTTATTTAAAAATTAGGATTTTTAGTTTGAAAATTCATTTCTTTTGATTAAAAATGCAGCTACTTAGTGGGAAATTAATAGGGTTTGTTTTGGGGTTGAAAATTCGCCCCTTTTGGTGGAATTCCATTTTTTTTTATTTAAATCTAAATATTTTTTGGTTGAAGCAGTAACTATTACAATTTTCGTTAATAACTCATTTCTATCGGTTTAAATTCAAGTACCTGGTAAAAACTTAAGCTACTTTGTTAAAAACCCATTTTTTAGTTAAAAATTTGGCTACTTGGTTGGAAATTTGTTTCATGTTTTGCTTTAAAATTCACTTTCCTAAATGAAAAATGAACTATTCCATTTATAATTAAAAATTGCCCTTTTTCAGTTGAAAATTCAACTATTTGGTAAAAAATTCAACTAATTTGGTACAAAATTTAATTATTCTGTTAAAAATAAACTTTTTTGTTAAAAGTACATATTTTTGGATTGAAACTTCAACTGTTTTGTGAAACATTCGTGTTTTCAGATATAAATCGTCTTTTTGGATTGAAAAATCATTTTTTTAGGTCGAAAGTAAATTTATTGAAATTAAAAAATCTAATATTATATATTTTGTTCGGAAACTATCTTTTCCGAGTAAAAGCTCTACTTTTTTGTTGAGAGTGCAACTATTTGATCGAAAATTCATACTTTCGGGTTGCAAATTCAACTGTTTTGTTAAACATTCGTCTTTTCGGATAGAAAACTGGTCCTTTTAGATTGAAAAATTATCTTTTGGTAAAAAGTCGTATTTTTTAGTTGAAAGTAAATTCATTATAATTGGTTGAGGGTTCATCTCTTGTTCAAAAATTCAACTATTTTGTTGAAACATTGACTTCTTGGTTTCAAAATTTCTCTCTTTGGTTAAAAATGTTAAAAAGTACAAATGCTTGATTAAAAATTAATCTGTTTTGTTTGAGGATTCAAACTGTGCTATTTAGTAGAAAATGCATCTTTTGTGGTTGAAAAATGCAATATATTTCTGCTTAAAATCTTAGGAATATGGAACCTACATGAATTTTGTTTAAAATATTTTTTCCCTTATTATTCCTCTATTTTCGTTAAAAATCAACCAATTTCCCACGTTCTTAAGAACATTTTGAGCTGTGAAGTACGGCTACTGTACTAAGGACATCACGTGATCAATTCTTTTCGATTAATCGACTCAAAATGTTATAATTCGACAGGACTTCCCAAACCACACAGACGTTCCTCGTTTCACCATAAAGTCTATCTGCTATGAAAATTGGAGAATTCATTCATAATAGTTTATGAGTAGATTTGTCGAAAACAAATGATCACGTGACAGTCTGGTACGTGTCCTTAATCACATTTCTAACTTGGGTTAATGCGATGTTCTACATTTTATACCTTTGGATAGGATCCAAGCTAATTCGTCCTCAAGAGGTGGGTTTTCTACTTCAAATTCTTTTATAAGGTCCTTTGAATAAACAGGGTCGTCAACTGCCTCAGTCCACCAAGTTGAGTTTGAATAATAGTGCAAAGTTATCATTGTCACCGGTAGTCATCACAAATATTCTTCACAAGAATGTTTTTATATTCGCAAATTATTAATTTCGACGAATTAGTTAATTTATAAATAAAAAAACCCTTTTAGAAAAAAAATGTCACTGAATCGCGTTGAACATAAAAAATTTGAAGTGTGTGACATAATGCGTACGTCGATAGTTTAATCATCTGCAGTTCAACACAACAACTACCTATATAATCATGTTCATACATATCTACTACCACAAAATATTTTTTTTTGTTCTTTCCTTACAAACGTCTCGATCCATAGCTCACAGTTTTAATAATCTTGGTTTTCCACAAATAATCGATGTTCACGCTCGAAATTTTATTAAAATGAATCGAAACATCGACAAGTCGATATGCAAAATTAGCTGACTGATTTTTTTGGTAAATGACGGACTGATATTTTTACTGTTCGTGCTTCGCTAACGATACCAGTTTATCTCTTCTTTTCTAACATCTACGTTGCCTTCGTTTCATCGATGAAACTAGATGCCAAGAATAGCACCTAGTACCAGTCCGAGGCGCCGTGTTTGCCAACAGAAATTTAGATATTTTCTACCCCCCACCCCTCTTTTCAATCTACAGAGTGTTTAAAAGTCTACAGGAAAAATTTCAAAATATAATTTAGTCTGTAACTCTGTATTAACTATGCCTTTTTATCTAATCAAGTTCGCGCGACAATCTAATTTAAATTTAACTTCAATTCAATTTTCTCAAGGTAATTCGAATTTAGAAATTCATGATTATAATTCTTCGGAAGTAATATTATTGTTGTGTTGATATAATTACATTTTATAAACTTACCAAGGTCAGAGAGTGAGACCTTCTCCAGGAAGGGATCTACAACTGGAAGCTAAAACAGAAAAAAACGAATATTGTATTTAACGATTCAATTAGATGTATTTATTAATTACATAATTAACAGTACAAAAGGGTCTCAAAACAGGGGAATAATAGGGGAATACATTCGCTTAAATAAAATTGATGTATGGGTAACCGAACAGTTGCATTAACAACCAAGCAGTTGAACTTTTGAACAAAAAAAAAAAACGAATTTTTAACAAAACAGTTGAGTTTTCGACCAAAAAGTTTGCCCATAACCAAATAGTTAAATTTTCAACAAAATAATCAAATTTGTAAATAAAATAGTTAAATTTTCTACCTACAAAGAGGTAAATAAATTAAAAATCAATTTTCAACCAGTTGAATTCAACGAAAACTAGAAATGGCAAATTATCAACAAAACATAGAATAGTTTATATTTCACCCAAAAAAGATTTAAATTTGAAATAAGAAAAAAAGTTGGATTCAATTAAAATTAACGAATTTTTAACAAACAAAGACTTAACTTTCAACCAACAGTAAATTTCTACCAAAAAAGACGAAGTTCAAGAAAATACATGAATTCCCTAACATTTATTGGGAGTTTCAACTAGAATATATCAGTTTAGAATAAAAAATTGAGAAGTTACATTTTTAGTTTAAATAATTATTTCGCAAAAAAAAAATCAACAAAATACTTAAATTTTCAACCAAAGAGTCGAATTTACAACTAAAATGATGATTTTTCAGCACAGAAGTTCTACAATCAATCAAAAAGATGATTTTTTAACCAAGAAGATTAATTTTCTATGAAGAGCGAAACATTTATAATAAAATACATACTTCTCAACAAAATAATTAAATTTTCAACTAAAGAGAATCTTGAACGGAGTATCAACGGATCTTCAATTAAAAAATTGATTTTAAACCAAGTGGTTAAACTTTTGAACAATTAGTTCTATTTTTTTACCGAAAAACACAAGGCTTTGACAAAACAATCGAAATGATAAATCATCAACGTTTTTTGCCTAAAAGGATTTATTTTTATGGAGTATCAGTGTGCCTGGATATGTTAAAGCCAGTTCGGATTATTCTTAAAAAGTATAACTTATAAGTGATTTTTTTGCGAATAAGTACTCCAATTTCAACGTTTCCAAGACTCGAGGAGAAAAAGTGAAAAAAAGTAAATGGGATGAATAAAGCTAACACTTTGTAATATTTAGTTATTTACTTAAATTATTAATTTAGAATGATAATTGCTTTAGGCGAATCGTAACATATATGCAGGATTGCATCCAGAAGACCTGACCTCACTTTTTAAATAGTGAAGACTGTTATATATAAAAAACAAACTATTTTATACTTTTTTATTCAAAATACAAATATTTATCGTTAAAATGATTTTCGCAACAATATACTGTTGATGTTAAAGATGTAGGGCACATGTCACGTCGAACAATTTTGTATCGTTTTTTTCGTTCCTCATCTTTAGTTACAAATATAAACAATTTTCCTGGATTTTTGCTGGTGTTTTCTTAGATTTATTTACAAAATACCAATGGTAGCGCTGTTTCCTTTTTTATGAAAAAATGTGAATCGCCCGGCTTATTTACAAGCTTTTGAAGGCGTGCTACGTGAAGTTAATATGGCGGAATAGGCGCGACAAAAATAGGAATTTTAAATGTGTACACATTTTTCTTTTTCAAATATAAATTCGAAAAAGTTTCTTTCACCAGTGGAATTTTGAACCAAACAAGGTGAATTCTGCACCCAAAATATAATAGTAGAATTTTTAACAAAATTATTAAACTTTCAACAAAACAGTTCAATTTTTAACCACAAAGCTACATTTCTAACTTTAAAAAATGACTTTTCAACCAAGAAGATTAGTTTTCTACCAAAAGAGGAATTTTCAACAAAATGAGTGAATTTCCACCTAAAAAAGATTATTTTTGAACCAAAATTTGAAGTTAAATTTTTAGTTTAAAAAAATAATTTTCAATAACAAAGACGATTTTTTAACCAGTTTAACGACAAAACACAACTTTTTAACAAAATAGTTTAATTTTCTTTAAAATTGTTGAATTTTCAAGCCAAAAAGACGAATTTTCCAGAAAACAGTTGAAAATTTCATCCAAAAAATTTGAATTTTCAACAAAAAGTTAATTTAAAAACAAATGGTAAATAAATCATCAACAAACAAAAATGCATTTTTACCCCAAAATTCAACTTCAAATCAAGCGCAGTTAACTTCCACGTATGTGAACGGCTCGGAAACGTACACGATCAATTATGTGAACCGACGCGACACCTGTAAGCAACTTTTTCAACTGTGCACGTACCGAACATTTCGATTGACGATCTTTCATTGACACGAAATACAATAAACTGCTCAACTTTCCGCAATTTAAGGTTAGCGTATCCGATCTGATACACTAACCTGAAATTTTGGCTATTTTATTTTTTTTAGTGACACTGAATGTTCGTCAACCGATAAAAGAATGCAGCATGTCTGAAAAACTACATTCTCCATTTGAGAAATATTAATATTTGTATACTTTTTGATTTGATATTACTATTTGATATACATTTTTCAGAATGGCTAAGTATAAAATTTAATGCAAAATATGAAAAAATATAGAAATAAATATAATTTACATTTGATATAATAAACTTGAATATAATGTAGAAAAGTTCGCACTTTAGACGAAATCAATTGCGAAGCATGAGATGCGTGATGAGAATGTGTTCGTTAAGGCTGAAGAAGCTTTAACAAAAGAGAATTCAAAATCAACAAATGATGACGCTTGCGAGCGAAGCGTAGTGCGTCAGTGGAACCTGTCCGCGTAGCGGGCAGATTTTTTTATTACTTTTATTAGTAAATATTTAAATTTAAGTTATTGTAAATAGTGTACCAAGAAAATAGTATAGATTGTTATTTATTGAAAAGCATATCAATTTTAGTTGTGTTAGAGTCTTTCGGAAAAGTAATCATTTTTAGGATTAAGGTATGTACAAATTCTGCACTTTTCTGTCATCATAAGACAGGTTAAATAGTATAAAGTGATTTTAATTGTAAGCATACTGATGATCATTTGCAATCATTGAAAATTGAGTATTCTGGTATACCTAGGAGCAATACCAGAAATAATTAACTATTGATGGATAGAGGTGTAAAAATCGTAGCCTTGACCGCGTCTAATCAAGATGTGAGAACCCATTAAAAATATTAGGTTTTGTTTTTAATCAACAAAACTAAATATTGGGATCAACAGAAGTGTTTTCCGTCTCAGTTAAAATGATTGCTTTTCATTCTTATAATAAAAATAGAGTTTTATATCTTGATAACTTTTTTCACTAACTAATGGAAAATAAGGTAAGTTAATCTCTTTTAAAGTAGTATAAAAAGACGGAGAAATGAAAAATTGAGAGGTTAGTTTGGGTTCACTTTTTCCTTTTTTCTCCTTCCTTTTTCATTTGTTATTTTTTGTCTCTAATGAGCCGAAAAGTGAGGTAGTTTTGAAGTCTAGTTTTAAGTTGTGAATATTTTCCATGCTAATTTTTCATAAAATTGTCCATGGAAAATTAAATTACTTTTCGATCTTAAATTGAAAAAAAATGATTTTTTTACGATATGATTCAACTTTCAATCATGTACAGTCAAGTATTCTATTTCCGCGAACTTGAGACATAAGGATTCTTCAATTTCAAGGCTGGAGGGGTCCCCACCTTTAGCGCAAGTTGGCAGGTTATTTTTTTCTAAAATAAAAATTCTTTTTCAATTGTGCTTTTCAGTAAAGTGGCGGTGGAAAGGTACAGTGCTAGTGCATACAATGGTAAGTACACGCGGAGATTGCGCAATATTATGCATTCCAATTTGAAACGGAGCGGCCCCAACTTGCGCAGTTGAAAAAGTCGCATTTGGTGTGCATCAATGCATGAATGTCAGAGTTTTTGTTGACGTACAATTTGCCAACTAAAAATCACTGCAATAGAATCAAAAACGACTATCGGAAAGGTTAGCATAGTGCTTGACAAAGGCGTGCAGACAACTTTTTGTGTGGAAAATATTCTAAACTAAAAAGTAAGTTTATATATAATTATTTTTAAAGTGCTGAATGCTAGGATAAGTAGAAACGTCAGTGGTCAGGAAGGTTACCACATGGGATTGCAACTGCAATACGACTTTTTGGAGAGAATAGTCTAAATGTCCAGGTAAGATATAATGGTCTCAATAGTAATATTTCGCAAGTGTAGAATGTATTTTTTCAACCGTGTTCCATTTTTTAGTCGATTAACTACCTTTCTGTGTCACTAAAGAAAAGGAAATGTCCAAAATTACAGGTTAGTGTATCAGATTGGGTACACTAACCCGAAATTTCGGAGAGTTGCTTGTATTTCGTGACACTGAAAGGTCGTCAATCGAAAAAAAAATGGAACATGACTGAGAACATACATTCTATACTTGAGAAATATTACTATTCGTATATTTATGGCTTACTTTTACGTTTAGAATATTTTCTCGAAAAGTTGTATGGATTCCCATGACGTCGTGCTAAAATACTCACTTCAAAATAACGAAGGCTTCCCACTCTTCGGGACTATTTTTCATTGGTCAGCCACTGACGCGGAGGGGGATGACGGAACTTCGCAATTTGAAATAGCCGTGTACGAGGGGCTCTTTTTTTTGCACTTTTTGACAAAATTGTTGCACTTTTAACCAAATAAATAAACTTTGAAAAAATAAGAGGTAAATACTAAACCCAAAATGTTATATCAGTCTTCTTAACAAAAAGAATTAATTTTTAACCAAAATTGGTCAGATTTCCTTATTGGGTTCTATTAATTCAGTTCGTATTTAAGGACATGTACGCGCAACCAATTACATGTTGTCATATTCGGCGGCTTTATAATTAGAAAAATTAGTATAGGGTGCAGAAATTTTATGAAATAGTTCAAAATATATAAGGTCACGTCTGCCTGACTCACTTGAGGTTTCATATTGTTTAGAGAATGGAATTTCATTCATTCGATTTTAGCCAGGCCACTAAAGCCTTGTCCTCCATTACATTGTAAGTTAAAAATTACTAAAATTGCACTATTTAAACAAAATGAAAATTCAAGTTGGCCAGACAAACATGCCCTTATATATTGTGAACAATTTTTCAAAATTTCAGAACATTATATTCAGTTTTCTAATGATAAAGCCGCCGAATATAACATGTAGTTAGTCACGTGACAGACTGTCATATGCCCTTAGGCGAAATAACGATAAAAACGATAATCTTCTTGAAAACAGGGGGAAAAAGACAAATTCATTTGAAAAAAGGAAAAAGGGAAAATAGGAGAAAGAGTGTGAAGTCTGCTATTAATATTTGGCATTAATAGTATAATGAAAGTATCAGCAGAAAATGAAATAAAAACTTTGAGAGGGCTTTATTCCAAGTTCACACTTACACCTCGAGCATCCCTGAAGAGTATGGCAGCATGAACAGGATCCAAACAAGCATCAGATGCTCTATGAGGAGCTACTGGGGTTCCAAGAGACAATCTTCTCGTACCAGGATCCAATGAGCTTCTCCTTAGGGCACCTGCCGGGTCAAAGATATTCATTGAAACAAAGAAAAATTGAATCAAATTTCTTTCCATCTAATAATTCGTACTTTTGCGTGTTCTAATTCCACAATAGTAGTTCATAATGGGTTACAGTGACCTTGACCTTATGCGAACACTCAATAATGAATGAAACTTTGCATACAAAGTTACCATTTTAAAATTAGGTATTCAAAACTAAGTAATTTTTTGATTTGGAAATGATTCAAATGAGCATTTCAAACTGCACCATTTTCAATATAAACGAAATTCGTAGGAATCCAGAAGAATTCCAAATCGAACTTACTCAATTTGCACTATTTCATGCGATATTAAGTGACATTTAACGTGATTGGATAGCTTTTTCTAATAAGAATTCTAAACATTCCGGTCATTGCCGAGGTTATTTTCCAGTTCCACTGCCACCTCAACCGAAGTGAAGTACACTTTCAAATTGAATGCCTAAAATATGAAATCATTTAAAATTCAAAGTTTTTCAAGGTTTTCAAAATAAGAATAACATTTTTAATTTATACACTTTTACAATGAAAATGTTCGAAAGTGGAAAATTTCAGACTTTAAGTATTGTAAACAATTTTATAATCCTTCTTATCTTTCAATGTTTAATATTCTTTTTTATTTCGATTTCAAAGGGAACTTTTTCCTCCATTATTAGCTATAAAAAAAAGTTTTTTTTCAGTGATATAAAACTTGCACAGATAAATACTGTTCATTCCAGAAATAATGAAGAACGCACTGCATGAATAAATATGAACCTAATCAAAGTGTTTGTCACACAGTTTTTTTTTAACTGAAGCGGAGAAGAATAACGTATATATAAGCGCATGGCACACACGAGATTTACAATTACCTTTACCCGGCTTCTATTCTATAAAACTTAACCAATTGAGGCACTAAAGCAATTGCGTGCCACTTTTCAGCGTCCAATTTCTATTAAAATTTCCTGCTCCTTCTTGATAACAAATAAGGAGAGTTTAGACCGTTATTTTAATCAAATTCAGCTCAAAAAAACACCCCATCTCCGTAAATTTTTTAATGTTGCGTATTGGGCATTATTACCTTGTCGCAAAATAGTCTCATAGATTCTGTATGTAGTTTCGCAATCTACATCAACGGTAGGATGTCTCGGTCCTCCATCGAGGCTTTGACTTCTATTCCGAAATTCCTCTTCGCGTTCTTTTGGACTTTCTTGACATTCACTTTGTCTTCTGATATGTCCAAGTCTTTTGCCAAAGTGCTTTATCATCTCCTGAATGCTGTGATGGCGATGATGTTTTTCCTGTTCACCAGTAGGACTAGGTGATAATGGTGACACCTTGTCGCTCAAGTTAACTTGTTGACGAGGTTGATAGTAACGATGACCAGAGTAATAATTATGCCGATGACCACTGCCAGGTAGAGTATAATATACCGAAGTACTGCCTATAGCTGTTCCGTGATTAGACGAATTTGAACCATGCGATGATCCGTAGGAAATAGAAGATCCGTAAGAATAAGTTGAACTTACAGAACCTCGCGAGGTCTGTCGTCCATGGATGTAAAGTTTGCCATTGTGAAGATGCACTTTTTGCTGATTTAAGGCTTCTTGCAATAATTTCGTATCTTGTTGCCTCGAGTCCATGGAAGACGAAGAAGAGGACGAGGAATTCTTAGCAACCTGAGCACTCTTATCGCTGTTTTGTGAAATCAACCCGTGTTGAGCAAACAGATGATTGATGCCGTGCATTTTAACAATATCGTTTCACGTTACATAGACTCACTTCTCAACAAGCCAAAGGTTTCGATTTTTCGTAAAAATGTCTTCTATGGGGTTTTTCTTCATTCCGAGATAAGTCAGAAGTTTTAATTTCATGTAGCGCATTAGCATAGATGACCCTGGAAGACATTCTGAAAATATCATCGAAAAGAAGTTGTATTTTATGTGCATAATGCAAATAAATGTAAAGTTTAAACGCAGCTCTTAATAATTATTTGAATTTTATTTTATTACAAGCTCAAACTCTAGATTCCAGTTTTAAATTTAACAAATATACATTAAAGTTTGAAATAGATCTCTAAATCTTCTGATATGTAAAATGATTCATAAGTTTAGAACTGTGTAATCGATAATAATCGTTGCGCAGGGTGGCCGAAGAACTTCGTTTTCAAAAATTCCTAATTTTTAATTTTCCCTGAACATTAATATTCAAATACCAGAATTTTAATCTTGTGACTTTTGTAATATAAAATCTTTTATAAATAGGATAAAACATTTTAAGATTAAAATTGATTTGCTTATTAACTAAGACAAAAAAGTTGATATTTTAATCCTAAAAGCCGAATTTTCAATAAACAGTAGAATTTTCGACCAAAAATTATGACTTTTTAACAACGTTGTGAACTTTTCGACAAAATAGTTTCATTCTTAACCAAATTATTGAATTTCCAACTTACAAATATGAATTATTTAAATGAAAGTTTCACTTTTAATCCAAAAGAATGAATTGTCTATTCAAAAAAACGAACATTCATCAAAACAGTTCAAATATTCAACAAAATAATTAAATACTTTTAAAATAATCGAATTTTCAACTAAAGTTTATTTTCAATCAAGACCTATTTTCATCCAGGAAAATCAATTTTCAGCAAAAAATACGGGTTTTCTAATACAAAATATAAATTGTTTAACAAAAAATTAAAGTTACGTTTTTAGCAGAAAAAAGTAGTTTTCATACAAAATGAATTTTCAACACAATAGTCAAATTTTAAACTAAAATGATAAATTTTCCAAAAAAAATCATGAACTTTTAAATAAATCGGTAAACTTTCAAGCCAAAAGGCGAATTTTCAATAGAAATAAATAAATCTTTCAAATTCAGCAGTTCATTTTTCAACCATCAAAAAATTAATTTTCAACAGATAATGTAATAGTAAATTTTGCTAAATATTTCCATTGTTTAGTCAAAAAACTTCATTTTCAAAATTCTTAAGTTTTCCCTGACCAATTTTTGATTTTCCCTGGTCATTAACATTCCAAGGCCAGAATCTTAGTCTTGTAACATTTTTAACATTGAGTCTTTTATAAACGCAATGAAACAATTTCAAATTATTAAAAAATTTTTTTTAATTCATTGTCCTCGATAGTTATTTAAAGTGCCTCTTATAGATATTCTCGGACTTTTGCCATAGTTTCGTCAACATCTTTCACTTTGGCTAATCAATAAAATTCCCTAAATTCAAGGTTTTCCCTGACCTCCGACCACCCTGTCGTTGCGGTAATTATTTTCACGAACTTCGCACCCCCCTATGCACAGATATGTGATAAGAGTTTAAGGGAGGAAACTCGGTGAAGGACGTGTAAGAATTAAATCAGTAGTGATAACTGAGAAAAGAGGAGATACAACACTCCTGGTCGATACGACCTACTTCCCGTGGTTTGCGAGAAGTTACCAATCCTCTTTTTACTTATAAATAGGCCATTTCAAATATTTTAATAGAAACGAAATGATTTACATCGGGTGCAAGTATAGCCTTCGCTCGATACAGGCATGAATCATAAGAGAATTAAGATAACACATCGTTCCCCTACAGTTACACTACGCCATTTCCACTTTTTGGAAATTTGGAATCATTATTTTTAGGTTAAATATGTGTGAAGCTTTGTTTCTAAATACATTTTCCCCAGAAATTTACTCACAAAGCTGTTACAATAAATAATGAAACTATTAACGTTGATTAAAAGTTTGAATTATATTATTCCATGTCCTTTTTGCATTGTTATGAGTGAAAAAATTGCAACTTATTCGTAACACAAATTGTGTATGTGTAAGTTAACGTTAATTTTAATAATTCTGTTAAACTTTTAACTAAAATTTTTCCTTTTAAATAGTTAAATTAAAAATATTTTAGGGACATAGCGTACTATACTTCTGAGAAAATTAAGTTTTTGCGTCTCATATTACGTCATGTGCAAAATCAATTTTCCACATCAGCTGAAGTACCGATAAACTTATTTTGACATTTAACGACATTTTAATAGAGTATCAGCAATATGGTTAAAATTGTTAAACTTTACCTTCTCAATTTGACAGCTGAGGGACATGGGATAGTATAACTTTAGGCCGACATTTTATTGAGTTTAATCACTTTCATCTTTAAGGGGTTAAAGTAAAAAATGAGAATCTTCTAAATATTGAAGAGTCCTGATGAAATATATTTAATTATAATTTAACTGTATTAAATATATGCAGGGCTGCCACATACTAATTTACTTACAAAAATGGCAAAAAGTAACTAATTTAAGTAAAAAGTGACTAACAGAAGAAACAGTTATCTACCGAAAATTTTTCGATTCTTTTTTCATTTCATTTATCGACTTGTATTTACAAGACTCTATTTTACAAATTGAATTATCATTGTATCACAATCTAAATAAACCTTTGACACTCAACTGCCGTATTTATATTGAGATGCTTTTAATAAAAGAACTAGAAAAAAACACAGAGAATTATCAGTTATACATAAAGTATAAAAGGAATAAAAATGACATACTTTATACCTCGCTTCTAATCAAATAAATCTTATTTTGTCTGAAGCATGTCATTTTCCATTCTTTTTATACTTTATTTGAAGAATAGCAGCCCGAACTATGTAAACAACATTTGTCCAAAAATGGGTTTACTGTATAAGAAATTCTTAAAAAATTAATTACACACTGTGTTGAAAAGATCAATTTAAATCCTCATTTTGTAATATAGTAAAAAAAATTAATTTAAATTTCGTTTAAACTTTTGGCTTAAGATTTGAATGTAGTAATAGCTTTTTTTCTTCCCATCAACATTCATATTTCTTGAAATTAATATTGTTTATTGAAAATAAATTCTCGTTTTATAGGATTTTACGCAGCCTTCATTTATAATCTATTATTTGCTTAGACGTGTATAACATCGCATTCTAACGTGTATCAAAGCATGATCAAATTAAATAATTTTAATCTTATTTACTTATATATTAAATGCTTGAAATTCCTATGTTTCAACTAAAATTAATACGATTTCATTAAAATAGGTGAATTTTCAACAAAGAAGCTTAATTTTCTTCTAAAAACCCACAATTTTTGACAAAATACATGAATTCTCAACCAAGTAGTTCAATTATTTACTAAAAAAAGATCAATAGTCAACCGAAAATGATATAGTTAAATTTACAATTAAACCCATTAATTACAAAAATAATAATTTTCAACAAAATAGATAAAATTTCCAAACGAAGAAATGAATTTTCAATAAAAATCATGAATCTTTAACCAAAAAAATAGTTTAAATAAGTAGTTCAACTTTCAACCAAACACTTGAATTTTTACACACAACAAAAATTAAATTTCTACTAAAAAATATGATTTTTTCAATAAAATAGATGAAACTTTACCAATAACATTTATTTTTAACCACGAAGATAAACCTTTTATCAAAGACGAATTTAAAAAAAAGACATGATTTTTAACAAAAAAGATGAATTTTCAACAAAAAATATATAAGTAGACTTTTAAACTAAAAGAATTAACTTTAATTGAAGTAATAGTAAAATTTTCAAACTGGGTTCGATTAATTCAGTTCGCATTCAAATTGAAATTAATTGAAAATAGGGGGGAAAGGAATTCTTTTTAAAAAAGGGAAAGAGTGTAAAGTCTGATATTGATTAGCATTTTCATACCAATAGATTACTTAGATTGCATATATTAGATTAAATACATTTTCTTCTTTTTTTTTAGATAAAATCTCAAATGATACGGATTACAGTGACTGTGTGGCAGCTCTGAATATATGGAAAGTTTTCTCTCACAGGAAAATTATTTCCCATAGTTCATCAAGTGAAAACAGTAGAGACTATCGCTTTTATGATTAACGACGTTATAGACATATATAGTAAATACGTATTTGTCGAGATAAAATCATGCATTTTGCAAAGATCCCGTTCCTTTAGTATACTTTTCCTCCTTTCTGATTATCATATGAAATAAAAAAAATATAAGTTTTTAAGTTTAGATGTGTTATTTAAAAAACAATTATATTCTATTTTTGAACTCTCCCTTTTATATTTTAATCAAAATTATTTGAAGAATCTCCGCGTTCAACAATTTGTAAAACTTACCAGAAACCAGATAGTAGGTGTGGGGGAATTGCGCAGGTCCTAAAAAATGTACGGTTTGGATGCGACCTTTTGTTAAGTCGTAGATAAAATTACTTTGTAACAATGATTTTTATATCTGCCATTCGAATTCCTTCTTCACATCCTCCTATACCATGATCTGAACCTTTTTATCCTTTGCTGAGTAATAATAAAACTCTTGAGCATTGTTTTTTTCTTTATGCAAATTTGCGTTTTGTTGAATAATTCTCAAAACTCGTGACTTGTCAATTCCTCTCAGTAATAACATTTGAATTACTCAGTGACACTAATAACAATCCTTGAATATTCATAGCACAATTTAACATAGCGACTGAAAATTCATCACAAACACGTTTTATTTGCGGATCATCAGGGACCGCGCGGCGTCTCACATTTTCAGTGAGCAAGGGCGGGATACCCTTTTACATCAGATTAAAGTAACATGTAATGCACATATCTCTATTTACACCATAAGAATAAATTTACACTTAATACTAACATTTATTAGGTAAACATGTAGCTGTACTGTCAAATGTAAAGCAAAGAATATCCGAAGAATTACATACGTGTGCCGTGTGAAGAATTTACCGTAAAGTTGTTGTTTTCGCGATTTTCACAACACAACTTTATCTAAGATCACAACTTTTCCACGTTGTAAGCTGCCTTACATGTGTAGATGGTCTAGTGTATAATTAAAATCTATATTCGTTCACTAATTCTCAATACATAAGTATCAAACCGCAGCTCCACGTTTTGCACTATTCATTGTATCGGAGCAATGACAACTCCTAGTTCACTCATCACCCTTCCACATCGTAGTTAATCGCATTGAACAGAGATTATCATTATGGATGGAAAAAAGTATAACTTCGTCAAGAGTGTTAACTCAAGTTTCAAACCGGAAAATTCAATTGCAATATTTTACTCATACGACGTGTTTAATGCAAGAACCACGAGAAACTGTCTGCCACTGTGCGTACTCATAATCATAAACGTGACCAAATGTGCATTTTACAAACGTGCACAGATAACACACAGAGAAATTTCTGAGCATGTGTGTGTGAAATGCGCACGTGCGCCATCTCACGGTAATTCGTGGAAAGTTTACACCAAGCTAGTCACTTGTACGAATGGTAATAGTAATAACCCGGTAAGGTGTAATATGTAAATTAAAATAAAGAACAGGATTTTTACAATTGGATTGAAAAAATACAGGATATTTTCAGGTGTTCCATAAAAAATGTTTAGGACAACTTTTTAAAAAGTTCTGTTTAACATTTTGAACAAAAAATCAACTTCAAAACATAATCAGGGCTGAAAAAAAATGTCCTGACAATTTCAGGTTTTCTCCGGTATCTCCATTTTTTTTACAAGTATAATTTTTCATATTAAGGAGTTTATTATAAATAATAAATTCTTACTTTTACATAATTAATAAAATTTTAATTATTTGAGCACCATCAATTAATAAAATAGTTGAATAATACTCAAACATAATTAATCATTTCTTGAATTTATCTCGTAAAGTTCATGAATTTGAATTATAATTCAAACAAATGTTTATCTTATGTTCCTATAGTTAAAATGCAGTGCGTCTTTACGTAAAATTAATATGGATACTATATGAAATCCAATTTAAACCTCTTTAAATGTCAAACTTTTTAAATTCAAATATTGCATTTTCAAAAAGATATATGCATTTTAAACAACTGAGCATGTACCTAAAAGGGCGTGTCGACTTGAAGTTTTAAAATATACACATGCAATATTACATAAACAATTAATTTTTTGCAGAAATTAGGTATTTCTTAGATTATATTTAATTAATTTCGTTAAAGTAAACAAATTTTAGAAATATTTATCTGTATTATTATTGATTCTATTTATTGAATTCAAATAGTCACTGCAAAAAAGATGGGTTATCAAAAAATTACACGAATTCTCAACCAAGTGGTTGAAGTTTCTACTACAAAAGATTAATGTTTCAATCCAACAGTTAAGTTTTAAACTAAAAAATATCAGTTTCCTAGCAAAAATGGAAGTTAACTTTTCAGTAAAAAAATTAATTTTCAACACAAACAAATAAAAATTTCTAACCTTTGGTTATAAAATAGTTCAACTTTCAAACAAGTAGTTTTATTCTCAATCAAACAGATGAGTTTTCAAATAAGAAGATAAATGTAAAATAAAAAAAGATTATTTTTCTACCAAAAATATGATTTTTCAACAAATCTCATCAATTTCCAACTGAAAAAGATGAACGCTCAACCGAATAGTTGAATTTTGAACTAAAAATATCAGTTTCCTAGCAAAAATGGAAGTTACAATTTCAGTAAAAAAATTAATTTTCAACACAAAAAAACCACAAATTTTTAAAGAAATTGATGAATTTTCAAACTAAATTGTGAATCTTAAAATGAAATAGATGAATTTTAAACAAAATAGTTAAATTTTCAAACAAGTAGTTTTGTTCTTAATCAAAAAGATGAATTTTCAAACAAGAAGATAAGTTTAAAATAAAAAAAAAAGATTAATTTCCTACCAAAAAGATAATTTTTCAACAAAATTCATCAAATTTCCGATGAAAAAAATCAACTTTCAACAGAATAGTTGCATTTTCAAATTAAAAAAGATTAGTTTTCAACCAAACTAACGAACTTCCAAATGGAATTGTTGAATTTTAAACAAAAAATATGATTTTTCCACTAAATAATGAATCTTTAATTGAAGGATTGCAGTATGGAACTAGATTGAAAGGATTTTTTAAAAGCTTATTTTTTAAATAATAATAAAAAGATTGGTAATTCAAAGCCAGACATCTGACTCTGTAGTAATAAAAAGATTGGTAATTCAAAACCTGATAACTGACTCTCTCTTTACTTATCTCTTATCTTCTTTTTTTTAATTGCCTAACCTTTTTACATTTTTTTAAAACTTTTTCTGACAAACTTCCTCTTTATAAAAGTTTTTAGAGGCAGCACAATAATAAAATACTTCTCTTTCCAAAGAAAAAGCGTTGAAATAAAACAAAAAACAAAATTAAATTTAAATAAAATCTTAAATCATCATTTTCTACATAAGCCACTGTGATAAGGGTTTTTATCACATAAATTTTTACCTTAGGATCAGCAAAAATATTTCTTACAATTATTATCGTTTATTTATAAAAAAATATACCTTTCTTCTTTTTATAAAACTTTAAACGAAAAATCTTCTGAGGCAAGGCGATACCGTCACACTAAATCAATTTACCCGGAACAGGATAATCTTTTGTTGGTAAAAATTTTGTTATTTGTATCCAGCCTCTGAGAAATCTCAAAATTAAGCTCTCTCTTGAAAATGTCCGATTTTGTCAACCAAAGAGATTAACTTTAGAATAAAATAATGGAATACTCAGCTATAATAGTGGCATTGGCAGTTGAAAAAATTTAAGAAAATAGTTAATGTTTCAACTGGAATAGTTATATTAAAAAAAAATTGTTTTTCAGTCAGAGAAAAACCAAATCTTTAACAAAATAGCTCATTTTTTATCCAAAGAGATAAATTTTTAATTAAAACTATGAATCTTGAACCGAAAAAATTAATTTTTAATAAAAGAGTTTAACCATATTAATTTTGGTTGCAAATATTGAAAATTCTAAAATGAAACATAATAATACAAATTAATTTTAAAATTTAGAAAAATCTGTCAAGTTATTTGAAAAATTTCATGAAAGACATGCAGATTTAATTTTTGTAAAAGCCGATAAGGATAATTATTTAACTGTTGGAGTAATAAAGCAGTTGAGAAAGTTAAAAAATTATATTTTGTATAAAAACATAGAAACTATTGTGGTTACAACAACTGAAAATAAATGTAATAATATGGCTATTACATGGAAAAAACAGATTAATTTTATTAATGATCAATTATGTATTGATTGTTTCTGCGGTTGGTTATCCTACTTAACATTTACCTCAATATATTTCAAATATTCATCAATTACTTTCTATTAATACTAGTTCGTTTATAAAAAATAAATGGGAACATATTCTAAAAAATATTGATTGTTCCATTTCCATTTTAAAAAGCCAGTTGAGACATTATCAAACTTTGCGGGATTGAATGCATAAGGAAAATAATTTTAAAAAATGTCAGAGTATGGGAGATTAATATATTTTGTCATTAATATTTTTCAGCATTACTTGGCCAATTTAAATTTCACAAATTCATGCAATTGTACTTAGCAGATTTTTTTCATCACAGGTCTTCTTGTTGGGGGTTTCAAAGTTCAAATCCATAACAATGTATTATTTAGCCGCATACATTTTTATTCGTGTTATCAACAAAAAAAAAATGGTTTCATTTTAATCCTGTCTAATTGTAGTGAATGTTTGAACACATTTTTGTTCTTTTGAGAATGGTGGAGTTAAAATCAGTATAATTCTCTTTAATGCCATGAAACGGCCCCAAGGAGGAAGTCCATTTAATTCCCTCCATGAGAGATAATAATTCTCAACATTTTAAATCAGGACAATTCCGCTCAACTAAACGTGAACCTAAATTAATTAAAAAATTTCAAACATCGCGAAACTTCTAATGTTTTGAACCCAAAAATAATATCGTTTTTGACTATTTTAAAAATCATTTTAGTTAATTTCAATGGACACTCTCTTACCAGGAAGTATAGGGTGGCCACTCAAAAGGCTCGAAACTCAGAAATAAATTTCTGGTCATTTTCGGGTTTCCCGGTTTTTAAATGTGTAAATTTAAACCTTGAAAATTAAATCATTTATAATTTGAAGTATTTAAACAAGAATCTTCAAATTCAAAAATGGACAAATTGTTATTTCGAGGTCTTCAAACACAAAAATAAGGTGTTTAACGATTGGGACTTTCAAGTTTAAATCGTATATTTATAATTTTGGCTGTCTAAAATTATTTGATTTCTAACCCAGGAAAAAGGAAATGATTTCGCGAATGCTTTAGGCCTGGACACGATCATCTTTTGAATGAAATTAAATTATATTTTAATGTCGATTAGGCAAGAATCGATTCAGTATGACATTCAATTACACATTTTGATTTTGAGAATGGATAATGCATCAGAAAAATATATAATTAAGACATGAATAAATCATTAAATATAATATCGCGTTTGTTCAGAAAGTTTGTTTGTTTGTTTGAAGTATGATTCCCGGCCCGGGAATCATACTTCATTTTGAAATTTCCATGTCCTAACTTAGAATTTTACTTTGTTTAGGAAATTCCCTTTTCCATGCCGAAACTATATTACTTTTCGAAAATTCCCTGTTCCAAACCAGAATCATAATTCTTTTCGAAAATTCCCCGTTCAAAGTAAAAATTGCAATTCTTTTGGAAAAGTCACTGTCCCGCGTATGATTTAATATAGTTCTCAAAAATGGTGCCTCTTCCAAGTCAGAATTACGATTCATTTAGAAAGTTCTTTATTCCATATCTAAATTATGATTCTTTTTCGCAAATTCTCATATCTAATTCGAAATTATATATAACTGTTTTGGAAAACTTCCTGTTCTTATTCAAAATTATCATCCTTCACTCAAATGTATTGTTCCATGTCAGAATTATACTTCATAATACTTCTTTTTTAAATCCAAATCAGAATCATATTTCTTCTAGAAAATTTCCCGTTGCAAGTAAAAACTTTTTAATCTTTTGAAAAAATTAACTGTTACAAGTAAGAATTATAATTTTCCCTAAAATTTTCCTCTTCCAAGTCAGAATTACAATTCTTATAGAAGATTCGTTATTCCAGATCTAAATTATGATTGTTCTTCGTCAATTCTCTGATCAAATTGAAAGTTACGTATAACCGCTTCGTTTTTTAAATATTCCAACGGGAAACTATGATTTTTCACGATAATTTGCTGTTCCAAGCAGTGTTAAAAGCTTTTTTTGAATATCATTTATTTATATTCTGACTGATTATAACAGTCCATTTCAAATTTAACTTTGATCAATGATTTTGATCCTTTTTAAATCAAGGTATAAATCAGAATTATAATTTTTTCGGGAGATTCCCTGAACAAACTCAATCCCAGTTTCAAATCAGAATCATAATACTTTTCGAACATACCCCGTTTCACGTAAAAATTGTAATTATTTTAGAAAATTCACTATTCCAATAAGTTAGAATTATAGTTCTTCTCGAAAATTTCCTTGATCCACATCTCACGTATAATCCTCATTATCGACAATAAAGTATTTTTTTATTGTTTGCTTTGTGATTCAACAAATTGAGTTTAATAAGATATCAAAATAATATTAATACTTTTATTTTAGACCAATCAAATTATTATATTGCTCACTGAATCACTTTTTCCCAGAGAAAAAATTCTCGGTTTCCGGTTAAAGTTTTTAATTTCATTATTTATCTATTAGACTTTCCATTAAAAGTGGTTAAGTTTGTACATTAACAAGAAATGATGATAATGATGATTAACAGAGAGCGTTTTAGAGCTACTGAGAAGTTAGCTATCGAGCATCGCTCAGCTTTCACGCGCGGAGAACCCCGGCTAGATTATAATTTGTTCTTGATTATTTGAAATAGAAAGTGATTGACATTGAAGAAAAATATATGAAATGATTTTGAATTTAAAACGCGTCAATTAAAAATATGTTAGACAGGTACACTTTTGAAAAAGGACAATAACTCGAATGGAATGAAAAGTAATTGAACTTGTATCATTTCTGAATTAAAGCGTTTGAAATTGGATTTCAAACTTTTAAAATTCTAAAGGTATATCTTCAAAATTCTAAACCTTTAAACTAAAATGTTTAAATTTAGATAATTTAATTGGTAAGCAGTTGAAATAGAAAACTAAATTGAATATTTCAAAGTAAAAGATTATAAAATTATATAAATCTAAATTTTTATTAATTTTAAAAGATTATGATTTAACGTAAAAATTGATTATACTCAGAAACTCGAAACTTAAGCGTTCTTAATTAATTCTCAAAAACTAAGGGAGATTCTATTTTGATATTCACAGGACCCGTAGTGGACATTGTAAGCTATCTGTATCATACATAAAATAAAAAGTGGGGTTTTTTCAAAAATTCTTTTTTTTTTAATTTTGATTTTGAAGAATCCCAAGAGTTTTTGAAATTTTTTGTCAAGAAATATTTTTTCAAAACTGCCACTGAATGCGAATAATTAAGAAAAATACACATCAATATCATAAAAATCACATAAGTCATGAAAGTGTAAGAAAAATAGAACAAAACTTTTGAATTTATAATATCTCAGTTTTTTATTTTTCCAAAAATTACTTTATGTTTTTAACACCTTAGAGACCTTTAATTTAGTTTAATTTAATTTTAGTCAGTTTTAAATTGAATAATTTTAGATTTAATTATTTAAAGTTGATTAATTAAATACCTCCAGAATAAATTCAAAACAATGAAAAATTAGGACAATTTCTTAAAATCAAGCCTTAAAAATGAGCAGATTATTAGTATTGAATCTACTAAAGAATTAAATAATTAAACATTTTTTTAATGTTTTCAATTTTAGAATTCTGAATTGTCACGTTAAACGCTCAATTTCCAATTTTTCCTATCATAATTTTAAATTTTGCGATTAAAATTGAAATAGTTGAATTTCGAAAAGTATAATTGACAATTTAAAAATTGCTTATTTCTAAACTATTATCTTTGCTTAAAGTAATAGAAATCTTTAAGGGTTCGACTTCAAAACAGTTTTAATACCACAACACTTCGAGACTAAATTTTTTAAAAGTTTTAGATGAAGTTTGGTTTTTGCTTAATTTTCAAGTTTCTGAAGTATGCATTTTCTAATATTTCCCATTTAAAATTACTTTTTATTTCAAACGTTTTTTTAGAAGAATAATTCAATTAAAAAGGGTTATAATTGAGAATTTTGCATTTTGAACGATGACAATAGGGGTGAATCTATTATTTGATTTTAGACAAACTTGTCTAATCAATGTTTATCTTTTATTTTGAAATATTCAATATAATGTACAATTTCAAATGGTCAAATATCAAACGTTTTGAATCTAAATTAATAACAATTCAAAAGTTTTCGCATCTAAATTATTCAATTTTGAATAATTGAATTAAAAACAACACAATTGTCAATCCCCTAAATTTCAAAATACTTCTAAAGAAATTGTCCAAATTAGAAAATTTTAGTTAGAAGGTTTTGAATGCTGAAAACTTCCGTTTAACATATTTTCCATTTAAAACTATCCAACTTCAAATGCTTTCAGAAATGGTGCACCTGTCTAAAATATTTTTAATTCGAGCGTTTTAAAATCAAAATCATTTAATATATTTTCCTTCCATTTCAATCACTTTCTATTTGAAATTATTAAGAACAAATGTTGATTACGGGTCAATGACATCTTACCATCTGAAATTCATCAGGTAGGTCCTTTTGGATGTTATCATAAAATCCTGACAAAAGTCTCTCACCAGTAACGAAGACTGTTTTGATTATTTAATCACCATCATCATTTGATATTACACCTGAATCATCTTGAATTACAAAAAAAAATGATAAAATGCATTTCTCGTCTTGGTAAATTACTCGAATCAGAGGCGGCGGAGCTCTGGGGGCACAAGGGATCATACCCCCCCCCCCCCCAAGAATCGACCAAGGAGAGGCAGAGTATTGATTTGCCCCCCTCTGAAATCGAATGATTAAATTCATCGGATCGTCGGAAATGGAAATTTTTTAACTCAAGAGTTCGTAAGAAATGAAGTGCAGGGAAACTAGGCTAGAGTGGAATGGGAGATAGGAAAATAAGAAATAGTAAGTGGCAAAAAGAGACAAAAAACGAATGTAGGGAAGAATGGAGGACATGTTACTGGAAGATAGCAGGATTGGAGAGAAAGGATAGGGAATTTAAGAGAAATTTGACACAATGGGATGTTGCAATAATGATGGAAACGTGGCTAGATGAAAAGGGATGGGAAAGAGTAAGAGGAAGATTACCAAGAGGTTACAAATGGCAAGTTCAAAATGCAAAGAGGAAGAATAAAAAGGGCAGGCCAATGGGAGGAATGGTGATGGGAGTGAGAAATAAATGTATAACAGGGAAAGATAAGAAAGAGAGAAAAGAACAAAAAGAAGGATTAATAGTAGAAGAGGCCAAAAATGGGAGGAGAGAAGTGAAAGATAGTGAAGGGTTTATGTGAACGGAGATATGCTGGAGAAAGCAGAGGAGTTAAAAGGAATGATGGAAGAAAATTAAGAAGAGATTAGACTTATAATAAGTGGAAATTTCAACGCGAGAACAGGAGATAGAGGAGGAAGGGAATGGGGAGAAGAGGGAGGAAGATAATCAAGACACAAGGTACTGAATGGGAAGGGAAAGAAGTTTTTAAGAGCTTGTAGGAGTTGGGATGGTTTATCTAAAACGGAAATATAGAGGGAGATGAGGAAGGAGAATATACACGGTCAGCAGGAGAAAGGGGAACGGTAATTCATTATGTAATACTGGATGATGAGGTAAGAGAGACGGTCAAGACATTAGAGGTAGGTGATTATATTGACTTTGATCACTTTCCCTTAATAGTGACATTAGAAGGAGAAAAAAATAATACTAATATGCATAAAAAGGGGGCAAAGGTAAATAGTGTGGGAAAAGCGGATTGGTCAAGGCAAGTTAAATAACAGTTTAGAAAAAAGGTAAGAAATATCAAAATGGGAGAGGGAAATGTGGACGAGGATATGGAAAAAATAATAGGAGAAGTAAAAAGAGGATTAGAGTGTACAAATAAAAATAAAGTGTAGAATCAGGTGAATAGGAGTGGATGGGATGAGGATTGTAAAGAGAAAAAGAATGACGACAGAAAGGGATTAAGGAAGTGGAGAAAAGAAAAAAGTAATGGGGAAGAATATCGAAGAAAAAAGAAACAGTATTCTGAATTGTGTGATCAAAAGAAAGAGGAAGAGAATACAAGGTTTGAGGAAGAGGCGAAGAAGGTAGTAAATAGAGAAAGAAGAAGAAAAAGAGTAAACCAAGATATTGAAATAGTAGAATGGAAAAAATATTTTTTGGATTTGCTAAGAGGAGCAGAGAGAAAAATTAGGAAGAGAGGAAAATATGGTAGAGAAAGAGATGAGGAAGAAGACATAACAAGGGAAGAAATAGTCAAGGTGTTAGGAATAATGAAGGATGGAAAGGCACCTGGTATAGATGAGATTTCAAATGAAGTATGGAAATGTGGAGGAGCAGAACTAGAGGAATGGGCATGGATAATGTGTAATCGAGTATGGAGAGGAGAGGGGTGGCTAGAGTTATGGAAAGAAGGAGTAGTGATACCAATAGTGAAGAAAGGCGAAGGAGAGGAGATTATTAGATAATTATTATAACTATTATTAGAGGGGTGTGAAAAGGGGGATAAGAGAGGGATTAATAAAGAGAGTATCGGAAATTTTTAGAGAGAAAAAAAGCAGGGTAAAGGTAGGAGATCACGTAGGAGATAGTTTCTGGTTGGTGAGAGGAGTAAGGAAAGGATGTTCTCTGAGCCCACTTTTATTTAATATATTAATATCAGACTTGGAAGAAGAAATGAGGAGAAAAGGTTGGAAAGGAGTTAGGAGTTAGGATAGGGAAGGAAAAGATATATACACTGGCATACGCAGACGACATAGTGCCGATGGCAGAGGATGAACAAGGGATGGCAGGATTAATTACAGGATTAGAGAAATACTTAGATGTGAAAAAACTGAATTTAAATGTAAAAAATAACAAGATAATGAGGTTTCGAAAAGGAGGGAGAGACAGAAAGAATGGACGGGGAGATGAAAGCTAATAAAAGATAGAAGAAATGAAGGAGTTTAAATATTTGGGATATATTTTGCAAAAGAAAGAAGATCATAGAGATCATATAAGAGAAAGGATAAAAAAAACAGCAATGGCTCCGCCGCTTCTGACTCGAAATAACTTTTGCATTACTTTTGACCTTGGATAGTAAATGGGAAAGTACTACAAATAAGTACCATTTTAACTGATGCACTTTTAAAAACTCTTAAACTCATATGTAAAACATAAATGTCTGCATTACTCACTTTGTGCTGCCAGATGTGACTGATGTTGAGCTGCTGCTCTCTGTAAACAACAAAAATGTATATTACAAGTCACAGTTTAATTAACATATGTACATATGTATCAATATTATCAATCTTCTATGAAAATTTTTTATTTATCTTGTTTTAGACAGAATACATTTTTAGCGAACCGCCTCAAACTGAATTTAAATACTGTTTTCATAAATCCTTTCATATATGTACAATACTGGAGGGTAAAGGGAGCTAAATAAACAATATATACATTTTGTAGGATGAGCCGTATACCGGATGCTTCCAGACTCTTGGAATCAAGAGATCGACTTCTAGGCTTTGGTGCAAAATAATCATTATTATCCTTTTTTCCACTTTTTATCCATCGAAAATAAGAAGACATGGCGATGAGTTGTTTGTTATTCACTGTATTATTGCTTGTTGTTACAATTCCGTTGACAATAAATTATACATTGTCTTAAATTGCATCTCAATGTTCCTTGTTATTCAGCCTAATGTTTTCCTTCATTGTCTTAAATGAACGTATTCTTTAAACTGATAATTTCTGTGTATCATTGTATTTAATTGGAAGGTTACGTACTAAACGTAGAGATGTGGTATCCCAAAGCGAAGCATATTAGTTTAATACATAATTAAAAGGTAACCCTCTATAAGAGCTATTTTTTGAAAATTATATTATTAGCTCAAAAAATCCGACACATGTTTTAAAACTGAACACCTACAAATTCATTTTACTTTGGTTATATTATTTGAAAATTAGAGTTCAAATCATCGACCGAATTGATCAAATAAAATTCAACTTTTGAGAAGGTTTTTTTTGACCTGAAGAATCGTAAAAATGGCTCGTATGCCCTTACTGAGAGCTACCCTTCAATTCATTGAGTACATAAAAAAAAGTTTCGTACTGATGCGAAACAAAATTATAGGAATATTGCAAGATTTCAATTTTCAGTTACAATTTATTGATAAAGAGAGTGAAAATAAGCAGGGTGGCCGAAAAACTTACTTTCCAAATTCCCCGACTTTTCCAAATTTTTCATTTTCCGTGACCATTAATATTCGAAGACCAAAATTCTAATCTTGGAATATTTTTAACGCAGAATCTTTTATAATCAGAATACAACAATTTCAAATGTATTTATTTCACCGAAGAAAAGACTTTTCTACCATAAAAGATGAATTTCCAGACATATGAATTATTAGAATTTTCAAACAAAAAATATTAAATTTCAACAAAAAAATGTTTTGATCTTCAACTCGAAAAGTTAATTTTTCAACAATCAGATATATTCTCAACAAAGTAAATTAATTTTTGTAAAAATAGTTGAATTTTCAATGACAAAAGATAATTATTTAATCAAAAATGAAAAATTTAAATTCTCAAAACAAAAAAATTATTTTTTAACAATAGAAAACGAACCGATTACAAGAAGCGCGAGGTCTTACTAAGATTTAAAGGAGCTTCAAAGACTTATGGGTTTTTTAAATGCTATTAAGATCAACTTTGAAAGATGTTTAGAAAACTCCCAAATTTAAAAAAAAAACTGAAATTTTAGGGGGTTTCGGGGTATTTCCAGGGAATTTAACAGGATTTCACGAATGTACAAAAACTTTCAAGAATTTTAGGGGATTTCAATGAACTCTAATAGGGATTGAATTATTGAGTAGGAGCTTCAACTATTTCAAAGGATTAATGACATTTCTAGATATATTGTAGGGGTTTTAAGCTCTGTTTAAGATCCATTTTAAAGAATTTATAGCAATTTTCAAAATAAAAAGAAATCTCAAGGGATTCTACAGTAGGGTGGTTCAAAAATGCATGGCAAAATTTTTTTTGCATGCTAGAGTGCAACGATCCCCCCAATTTATTCCAAATAAAAAAAAGGAATACCGTCATTTTTATTTGATTTTTTCATTTTAACAGGGCCGGTTTTGACATGAACTTTCCCATGTAAAATGCATGAAGAAAAATCACTTTTTTGAGTTTTTGGAATAATTTTATATGGTTTGAAAAAATGTGCCGGAAAAGTATGGGGGCCTTTGGAGAATTATCCAACGAAGAATTTAATATATTAGACATATGGGTTTGACACCCCTAACACACCCCCACAAGTACCTGAAAACTACCCTTAAAACGAAAAATGTCAATTCTTCATGAAATCGACCTTTTGAAGACTGCATTTTCGTCTTTTTTTACTTAAAATTATTAATCTTGGTCTAGTGGTATATTTATTGTCATTGGGTACTTAATTTATAGCTATTTAAACAAATGGAATTTCTTTAAATATTTTTTTTCGAAAATTCATTTTTCTTCCTAAAAATTTAATTTAAATTAAATTTAATTAATTTTTTATCATTCAAACAAATCCTATTTGTGTAAAAATGTTTCTTCCAAAAATTCGTTGAGCTTGTAGTTTATTTTCATTAAGTGACATAAATTTATTTTCAAATATTTTTTAATTATTGAAACAATAAATTATTATTTATTTTCAACTAATAATACTATTCAACTAATAATTTGTTTACATAATTTAAAATTAAT
>JAAAKG020070893.1:6767-41234 GCA_010014905.2 Druon quercuslanigerum
TTTGAAATAAAATAGTTAAATTTTGAACCAGGGAGATGAATTTTTAACTAAAATTATAAATCATCAACAAAAAAAAAAGGATTTTGAACAAAGTAGGTCAACTTTCAACCGAGTAGTTAAATTTTCAACCAGAAAAGACAAATTTTTAACAAAATAATTGAACCTTCTACATACAATTTTCGACCAAAATAGAGAAATTTTATATACAAAATCAAAACTTTTTAACAAAAGACTTGGATTTTTAGCAGAAATGTTTGTTGTTTTTTAACCAATTAGTTGAAATGAATTTTGAACAAAAAAAATTACTTTCCAACCAAACAGTTGAACTTTACCAAACTAGTGGAATTTTCACAAAATTAATGAATTTTCAATTAGGCAGTTAAATTTTTCAACTAAAATAGGTGAATTTTAACGAAAAATCTAATAGTTGATATTATTTCAATGAAAAAAGATTGTAATTTAAAAACACAGTTGAATTCAGCCAAAAAAGATGAATTTAAAAAAAAGCAGAATCCTTAACTAAAAAAAATAGATATTTATCTACCCATAACTAACCCATAAACCTCTCTTAACAGGAAATACATAAAAACACGAAGTAAAATCAAAGTAAAATTAAACTTTTAAATTAATTTTTAAAATAGTAATGAAATTGCCCAAAGAATTATGAATAACGTAACTTTTCAGTAACTTAGTTACTTTTTACTTGTACTTTGTTTCTACCTAACTCTTATTTAGAGATAAACAAATATTTATTTTAATTTTTTTTTGTAGAATTTTTGGCCCATCAACAGTTACTATCTATATTCCGACATATTGCCATATTTTAAATATTATCACTTATAAGTTAGTAAAGTGCATACTTAAATAAAAATACGTATTTTTGGCTAATTTAGCCCTTTTCAGTACAATAAAAGTTTTTACGTAAAGTATAAAAATATTTAACGAATAGCTGTTAATAGGATGATCTTGACCACAAACGATAAATCTACCCGACATTTTAAATTAAAAATTGATCAAAAATAGGAAAAACAAATGTATTTTTGCTAAGAAAAATTTTTAAAAGATTTCTTCTTTCCAGAGATTTTTAATTTTCTTTTGTTTCAATTGTTGTACATACCTGATCTTAAAAAAACCTTACTAATTTTTCGCAGATTTTACTCATTAATTTTCTAAGAGATAATTCCTATTTAATTTACCACTGATTCCAGAAAAAAAATCTTAACATCTGTTTAAGTAGGAGTAGAATTTTTTCGGGTATTTAAAAACTTACCGGCGATAAAAATGCACTGGGAAAAGATTGCAAAGTCCCAGGAATCAAAATTCGAAATGCAAGGAATTTAGAAAAATGTTATCTCGCAGTAATTCAAATTTTGAATACTGGATTTTGGCGGTTTCTTCTCTAGTGCATTTTATTTTATTTGTATGCAAAAAAAATATATATATAAAATATATAAAAAATCCTGCTCCTATTTACACAGGTGTTAAGAATTTTACCCAAAAACAGGGTTGAATTAAATAGCAATTATCTCTTAGAAAATAATTGATTGAAATGCGCAAAAAATGAGAAGACTTTTTCTGATCTCCAAACATGTCAGAAAATGGAAATAAAAGAAAATTTAAACACTCTTCAAACAAGATATTTTTTAAACATTTCTTAAGATCCCAATACCCTACTTTTTCGCGTTGTAGCTATTTCGAATTATAGAATATGTTATTTTAGACCCATCCTAATGTAAAGAAGGATTTGAACTTTCAAATATTAAATTTTTCTTTTGAGCAAATATTTTTTTCTCTTTTTTCAATACACCACGTGTTTTGAACAGCAAGCAAGAATAAAAAGAGGGCATATGAAAGCAGAGTGTCGTAATATGTCAATAAATCACAAAAGGAATAGTGAAGTGCTGTCAAAGTTCAGATGCTCTCAATATGTTCACTGTACAGTCTAAAGTAAAGCTATAGGGAGAAAAATTGATATTCAATTTCGAAAAAAAATTCATGAAAATGCACGAGGTTATACAGCTGTGTCATACTTTTCGACAGACTAAAAGAAAGATAAGAAATAAGTATCTATTTATAACGAAAAGTTTAGCTATTCATTTTTTTTAATTCAAATTTCTTAATCTTTTTAATTATAGAAGAAAATGATTGGTTATTTCCTGGAACTTTTCCAACTTAAAGTTTGATAATTCTGCGAAATTTGAAATAATTTTATTTTAATTTCCGTTCGAAATTTTATAGTTGAAATGTTTTTTGTAGAACTTTTCTAATTTAGACATTTTCAAATTTCCAATTTTTTCACTAGACCATTTTAAAAGACAGTATTTCAATTTCAAAATTGAAAAATGAAGTAATTTTTTTACATTTATGTTGAACTGTAGGTACTGCGTAATTTAATTATCTACTTTTTAATTTTTGAGCTTATAACTCGTTAATTTTAAAAGCATTCTAAACACTTGACACTTCGAATAAAATATTTCTTAATGCGGTAGTGAATTAATGCGGTAGTGAATTCCCACCAAATGTTCAAAATTCGATTTTTTATCTTACCAGTTGACTTGTAGCATATAATGTTCAACCAAATTTTCAAACAAATTTAGGGTAAATTAACTGTATAAAACTTTAGACAGATGCATATTTCAGAAAAGGATTTAGTTTAATTGAAAAAAATTTTGTTAATTCAACCATAGAATATGTTTATTATATGGATAACAAAATACTTGGCTAGTCTAACTAAATTTTTTGGTTGTTTTAACCCATGCTATTATTTTCAACATTGAATATTTTTATTGAATAGAAATGAGTATTTTATTAAATGAAAATTTGTATAGAATAAGTGAAATCTCACAAAAAAAAACATCCACGATGCATAAAAATATTAATCCAACATATTGCTAAAAAAACTCTTCCTCTTTTTTTCAACGTTATGTTTAGAGCGAAAATTGGTGTTATATTCTTCTGTATAAAATAATTGATAAAAACAATATTTATTTTCTTTCTAGATGAAAAAACATGCATGATTATGTGAATAAAATATAGAGCTCCATTCCCCAAAAGATTTATGATTTTTAAATGTGCTGCTCGAGACACGCTTTTTATTTCTAGGACTTTATATGCTCGTATCTTCCTTTAGAGTCCGAACCGTATAATGTGAAAGAAGTTGAAAAGAGGTGTGAAAATTGGTGAAAAGTCACGAGAGAGTAATAGACCTAGACTTTATAAAAAGTGTATATTGGCCAGGTTATGTGTGAGCTTGAGATAAACTTGATATATCATATACTTCGCGAAACGGAAATATAAAGTACTTATGATATAAGGCTTTTAGTATGCAGGGTGTGGCCATCAGAATTCAATTTTTGATGAATGAATCGAATTAACAAAATTTAATGTGAAATGTTATCTTCTTCATGACAATAATTATCAAAATTGAAAAAAATCAGCAAACATTTTAGCAGACATACATCAAAACATTTAATAGAAGATCAGTATTGTTTATGCTGTTTACATGATTATGATATTATAAAAAAAATACTTTGTTATGACATAATTGAAATAAAAAGTTGAAAGTGAAATGTTACCTTCTTCATTACAAATATAGAAGACAAATTTTATGCAAATTAAAAACAAAAACAAAGTACATCGTAAAAGAATACCTAGGTCAAAGGTTTAATAAAATATCAATCTTATTTATGTTGTTTACTTGATTTCAGTTTAAAAAAAGAAAAAATTACTCGCTATTACATAATTCTAATTAAATTAATTAAAGGTGAAATATAACCTTCGTTATCATAATGACAGGAAATAAACTTGATATAAATTAAAAAAATCAATATACATTGTAGTACATTATGTTTATCAAACTTTGAATATAAAATCAATAGCATTTATGTTGTTTACTTGATTTCAGTTTAATATTACAAATTTTACTTAGTCAAATTAAGGTCTTGATAAATATCGTAGAAAAGTACAATTAATTTGATGATAGCTATTTTGTGGGAAATAGAGCACCGAACCAGCATAGTGAAACTTCGATGTGAACTTCAATCTATTTGTGTTTTTACAACTTTCATTCTTGCCTGCAGAGCGATAAGCAATTACAGACGTTTTAGCAGGTTCTAGATAACATTCGTTTCCGTTCACGCAATTATATTTTAAAAGACGAATTTTCTACAAAACACATATGTTTTTAACCAAATAATTGAATGTTCAGCAAATTTTCTTATAAATTATTGAATTTTTAAACTAAAAATATTCATTTTTAAGCTGAAAAATATACATTTTTAACCCACAATTGAATAGTTAAATTTCAATATTAAAACAATGAATTTTTAATTTGCAAACAAATTCTTTACAAAATCAGTTAAATTTTCTACCAAATAGTTAAATTTCAATCAAACGAACGAATTAATAAATAAAAAAATAAATTTAAAACCAGAAAGTTTAATTTTTTACGAAAAAAGACAAACTCTCAACAAATCATAAATTTGGAATTAAATAGTTGATTTTTCAACAAATTTCGTCAATTTTTCAACCAACTGTTAAACTTTCAAACTGGAACGTATAGATTTTTAACCCACAATGCAATATTTAAATTTTTATTGAAAAACGTACTTTAATTTCGTTAATTACAAAAATTTGAATTTTCAACCAAACAGTTGAATGGTCAACAAACTAGTTACATGTTCAGTTACAAAAATTACTTTTAGGCGAAAAAAGAGTTTTCAACAGCTTAAT
Organism: Druon quercuslanigerum; assembly: GCA_010014905.2. Classification (NCBI taxonomy): domain Eukaryota; kingdom Metazoa; phylum Arthropoda; class Insecta; order Hymenoptera; family Cynipidae; genus Druon; species Druon quercuslanigerum. The sequence goes on from JAAAKG020070893.1 coordinate 11,499, forward strand.
TCAATTTTAAATATATGATATGAATTTTCAAATTAAAAAGACGAATTTTCAACAAGAGTGGAGTTTTTGATTCTGAAAGATTTTTTAGACAATAAAGAAAAAAATGTCACCCACCTGGTAACATTTTCAAACCAAGAAGAAGATTATTCTTTAGAATAGTTGAATTTTTAACAATAAAATAAATTTTAAATCAAAAGGATTAATTTTATACTAAAAAAGACAAATTTTTAACTAACACAAAGTTTCAACAAAATATATAAATCGCTAGATAAATATATATAATAAAAATCATCAACTTTCTCACAAATTGTTAAAATGTTTAAAGCAAAATATATCAATTTTTAGCCTACAATAAAATAGCTACAATTTCATTAAAAAATGAATTTTTAATGTATAAAAAATAGAATTTTAGGTAGAACAGTTAAATTTTCTACCAAGTTGAATTTTCAAGCCAAAAAGACAAAAAGTCTAGAAAATATTTTAATTTTCAACAAGAAAATTAATTTCTAAACAAGCAGTTGGATTTTCAACGAAAATGTTCAATTTTCAATCATAAAAATAAATTTGAAACCAAAAAACAAATTTATAAGACACTATCTCAACTTTCAACAAAAAATATGCTTTTTGAAATAAAATTATGAATATTGAACAACCAAAAAAATGACTTTTTACTAAAAAAGACAAAATTTAAAAAAAAACATAAATTGTTCACCCGTTAGTTAAATCTCTAAACGAAAAAGATGAATTTTTAACCCAGAATGGGATACTTAAATTTTATTTTGTAGAATTAATTTTCAATTTAAAAACCCGAAATTGCCAGGAAAGAGTTAAAGTTTTTGTGAAATGAAAAATTGTTTAATTTTCAAGCCAAGAAGACAAAATAGATACAAAATATTTTAATTTTCAATAAAAAAAATAATTTCTAAAGATGCAGTTGAATTTGCAACGAAAATGTTGAATTTGCAATTATAAAAATAAATTTTAAACCAAAAAACAAATTTATAAGAAATTAGTTCAATTCCCGAGAAAAAGATGCTTTCTCAAATAAAATTATGAATCTTGAACAAACAAAAAATGACTAGCTACTAAAAAAGACGACATTTAAAAAAAAGGCATAAATTTTTCACCAAATAATTAAATTTCTAAACGAAAAAGATGAATTTTTAACCCAGTATGCGATACTTAAATTTCCCTTTTGTAGAATTAATTTTCAATTTAAAAAACCGAAATTTCCAGGAAAGAGTTGAATTTTTTGTGAAATAGTAAAAATTTCAATTATAAAAATGAATTTTTGAATAAACAACGGATTTTCGAAGAATAATTTTAATTTGGAACCAAGGATCAGAATTTTTAACTGAAATCGTGCATTTTCAACCAAAATGTAAATTCTGGAAAAATATTGGCTATTTTACTACCAATTAGTTGGATTTTTAATCTAAAAAGATTAATTTTCAACAAAAAATGTATAAGTTAATATTTAAACCACAAAAATATTTAATTTTAAATTAAAATAACTTAAATTAAACCAAAAAAACACGTATTTTTAACAAAATTCTTGAATCCTAAACTAAAACAGATACATTTTCGAACAAGAGGGTTGATTTTCTACAAAATCTCTTTATTTTTAAGTGAAGCAATGCATTTTCAAACAAATAATTATATTTTTAAGCAAGAGAACTAATTTTCTACTAAAAACTAGATTCTTTAACAAAATCCATAAACTATTCGACAAATATTAAACCAATGCAATTAATTTTAAACTTAAATGACGAATCTTCAACTCAAAAATTTTGTTTAAAAAAGTTCTTCAAACTTCGATTAAATAATTGAGTTTCTACCAAATTGTTCAATTTTCAACAAAAAAGTGATTTTTCAACCGAAACAGATTAATTTTTAACCAGACAGCTGCAGTATTAATCTATAAAGATTACATCTTTACAATAAAGATTATATCTTTACAAAAAAAATTAATTTTAAAACTAAAAAAATATAAACAAATTTAAATCAAATTGTTGAACTTTCAAATCAAAAAGGCGGATGTTGAAAAGGAAGATTACAAAGCCTGTAAAAATTAGATAGTATTTTTTATCATGTATGAAATAGATCATTTTAGTTTAAGCAAACATTAAAGTTGATTTTTAATACTTTAAAAATATTAGTTTAAAATACTGGAAATTTCGCTTTAAAAACAAAGTGTCGAAGGACGCAACATTTTAGGCCCTAAAGAAATGATAAAATGGTAATTTTTTTAGAACTAAATACTTATTGTTATTAACAAATTTTATTTTCTAAATTTATAAAATCTTAGTAAGAGTTTTTGTGGGGTCTGATCAAATCTCACGGTATCTCACATGGAAGAAAAGGGTTGCTATCCTTTTTAAAAGGGGGGGGGGGTCTAAACAAGACTACGTCATTAATGTACTGATCAAAAAGTTTATTTTTTATTTAGTATTTTACTTTTTCATTGAATAAAATCTAATTAAAACTTGGAAAATATTATCATTTATGGATGCCAAGTCCAAGTTAAATTTTTTTTAATTAATACAGATTTCGAGGTCTAAAAATTACTCTGGACAAATAATTTTTAAAACACAAGAAAAAATCTGCCTTAGCACGGATTTGAACCGGGAACGCCAGTGCCCATGAGTAGAGCGTTACACAATTACGCCACCAAAACCTGAATGAAATGTAAAATTAATTGCTAACCTTGAAAAAGGGTACTTCTAAATTGAGTCTAACATGCAATATAGCAAAATATAAGAAAAAAATGTTGTCGAAATCTTCTTCAAGCAGCTTTAAGAATGGATTAAAGGATAACTATATTGACCGTAATTTTAATTTTCTTTTTCAGCCAGCTTTCGCAACCATTTCAAACTTACTTGTTATTAAAAGCTAAACTTGCTAAAATCACGTACTCCCATCTATTTCAAGCGAAAAGTTTGGATTGATATATTGGCCAAACAGTTCAAGAGTTGTACAGAGATTGCGAAAGGTATTTTCCAGATGCGAACAAAGTTTCAGAAACAAACTCAAAATTTGTTGAAGAAGAAAGCTAGATAGATAAACTCACCCGACTTTTCTTTTCAGAAAAAAAATTGCATTCTTCGTTAATAATGAACAGACCAATTTTTACGGATATTAAAAGACAACCCCAATATGATTGAAATTTAAAATATTTTCATTGATTTAAAAAATTTAGAGATTTATGCCGAGATTCTAAAGTAGTGAATAAACCTGTATTTGAAATAAATTTAATTATGTAGGATATATTATTCGCGATTTTTTAATATGGACATTAAAACGTTACCTTTAATTGATGGGCCTCTTTAAGAAACAAACATCTCTAATTTTAAATTATTTATAGAGCGATAAACTTTAAATTCGCAGCAATGCATCGATTTTCCCGAAGATTTATTTATGTTCTCTGCGAAATAGTCCACACATTTAATCAAGTAGCAGCAAGAAACATTTTAGTTTTTTTTTTTAAATAAAAAATTAGGTCAATTCTTAGATAAAATTCAAAGATAGGTTATTGTTTATTAGAATAACTAGCTTAAGAAAATTTTAATTTATTATATTTTACAAGTTGGTATTACTGAAAAGATATTTTTGTCTCTTTATTAAAAGTAGACGACTTAACCCTACACTGAGGGTAAAGACGGACACATTTTGGACTGCAATATCTAGTTACTTAACGGAAAATGTAATGTTTTAACTTTCAGTATTTGGAAGAGACTGAGCTAGACATTGTCAACCAAAAGGGATTACTTTTTTCCAAAATTGACCACTTTTTAACTAATTATATAAACTTTTAATCAAGTAGTTCAATTTTCAACAAAATAGACGAATTTTCAATGAAGCAGTTACATTTTTAACTAAACAAGATCAATTTTCTACTAAAAATGGAATAGTTACAATATTTGTTGAAAAATCAATTTCTAAGCAAACAAGACTAACTAACCCGGTGATGACTAAAACGTGTACTTTGTGTACGTCGACTAGGATGGCCCCAAATAGCATTAGAAACATTTTTAAAGCTCTTCAATTTGTTCAAATCCACAAAAAAGTAAATGCGTTCTTTTTTTTAATTATATTTAGAAGTTCTGCAGGAGCCATGAAGTTTCACACGTATTGCCCATTGAAAAAAGACTTAACATAAATTACATAATTACATAATTTGTTTAAACAATTTATTTTTTTAGCAATAAAATAATACAGTCTTTCGAAATTTTTTAATTGATTTTTAACTTTTCAATTAGACTAAAGTAATAATTAATTTATATTAGGTAACATAACCGGTTAAACAAATTATGATTACTTGTAGTAATATTCTATTTGAATAGTGTTAGAAATTTGAGGCTGTTTCTGAAATATTAAACACTTTTTTTATTGTTTATAACTATATTCTTCTATAGTAATGCTAAATAGTTATGGTTTTCTACATTTTTAAAATTTTTTGTTTACTTTTCACTTCAAATAAGGTGATACTTAATGTAATCTATTAAAATAAATTGTTTAAATAAATTATAATTGTTTATAACTTCTTCTCTTAGATAATGGCTAGAAAGTTACGATTTTTTTCTGAAATTTTTACCTTTGTAATGGTTTTTCAAATATGAACAAATAAAAAATAAAGATTTCAGAGAATAATTTTTCAACCAATCTCTTTCTTTGTCTTAAATATATTTTTCGAAAATAAAAGAAATGAATTCTTACAGAAATCTAATGGATGATATTTCAACAACAACAAAAAAGATTTTTACCTTAAAAAACATCAGTTAAATTCAACCAAAAATAACAAATTTTAAACCAAATAGTTTTATCCTCATTCAAGAAGATAAACTTTTCATTAAACAGATTAATTTTCAAATAAAAAATTATTGTTAACCAAATATTCCAATAGTTTCAAAATATACTAATTTATTAAATTGTTGAATTTTTCACTAAAAACATGGATTTTCTACCCAAAAGATTAATTTTATACCGAAAAATACAAATTTTCAACAAACTACATGAATTTTCAACCAAGCAATTGAATTTTTAGCTATAAAAGATGAATTTCCAACAAAAATGGATCATTATATTTTTAATTTAAAAAATTAACTTTTTACCAAATAGATAAATTTCTAACAAAATACGTGAATTTTCGACCAAACATATGAGTTTTCAACTACAAAAGATTTTGCAATCAAAAAGGGAATAGTGAAATTCCCAGTTAAAAAATTATTACATACATTTAAAAAATTTTACAAACATTAAAAATTGTTAACCAAGAATTGTCAATAGGCAACTAAATAGTTGAATTTTAAACTTGAGAAGATAAATTTAGAATCAAAAAGGAGATATGCTTAAATTTTCATTAAAAAATTAATTAACAAATCAAACGAATTTTCAACAACATGGTTAAATTTTTCATCAAAATAGTTTAATTTTCAACGAAAATATAAACTTTCAAGCAAAAAGATTAATTTTCTACCAAAAAACAATAATTTTTAACAAAATACACGAAATAAAAAAAGATAAATTTTTAACTACACAGTTGACTTTTCGACTAAAAACGAATAATTTGAAATAAAAAATGCAGTAGTTTAACTACACAGTTGACTTTTCGACTAAAAACGAATAATTTGAAATAAAAAATGCAGTAGTTTCATTTTCAGTCAAAGAAAATTATTTTTAACCAAACAGGAAACTAAATTTTAAGTTTCAAACAAAAACATAAATTTTGAAACAAGAAGATTAATGTTTTACAAAAAAAAAAAATTTTTAACAAAATAGATGAATGTTCAACCACACAATTGAAGTTCTAACATGGAAGATAAATCTAAAATCTAAAATGGTATACTTTTAGCTTAAAAAGTTACTTTCAAAAATGCATTTCAAGCAGAGAAGATTAATTTTATAACAAAAAGACGAATTTGTAAAAAAATGCACGACCTTTTAATCACTCAGTGTAATTTGTAACTAAAAAATATAAATGATCAACTATAAGGTAAATAGTTACATTTTTAGTTTAAAAAATTACTTTTCAACTACTACCTGCATTTCTTCGACTTAACTGGATTACACGTAGATTACCTTGCATTTTATGTGAATTAATTTGGATTACAAGTGGATTATCCCGCATTAGAACAAGATTACTCTAGATAAACACTTGGTGTATAGAATTCCTGAAAATAAAACCAAAAATCCTACGATCTTTGACAAACTACCATCAAATGCTCCTATTGTAATTTAAAAAAAAAATATTATCCTTTAATAAAAATCTATGGCGAAAAATAAAAAAGAGGAAAGAAAAATAATAAGACAACCAACCATATCCCCTTCCTTCCATTTTTTATTTCATTCATCTTATTATTTGTATTATTATAAAATCACAATAAAAGAACATTCATAATTAATATTCACCAACGTATCGGTACTCATACAGCACCTTTATAACAAGGAAATAAAAATTGAGCAGGTAGGAACATCAACGAAAAAACAATGCTCTAAATTAAAAGTTTATTACTTCTGATTGCACTGCATTACTAGAATTACATTTGATCACCAGTTTGGATAACCAAGCTATTCAACGGTGTTTCTCCACGCTTTTTTATTATTGCGCAATAATTAAGGCAAATCCCTTTCACGGGTAAGCATCACTCACTCGGTTCTACCCTCATTATTTTTAATTTTAAGTTTTTTGACCAGTTGAATGTATTATTAATTTTGATGTTAATTTTTCGTCTACCTTCTAGATTCTAGAATGCATATTCTTTAAACATTGTTCTATAAAATTCTGAAAATGGTGCTCTCTAGCTCCATTTGGATTCGAGCCCAGGTTTATTCCGCAATATCGCTCGGATGTAGATAGGTGATCAATATATCTAGGAATCACCCCAGATGAAGAGCTTCCCTAAGTCGTCATGTGCCACAGATTCCCCAAAATTACGCTTCAATACGTAATTTCAATTCCTTCCGGTAACACACAGAGGAAACTCTGTAAAAAAAATGCCCAGCTTAGCCACTTACGCAGTAGTTACAAGTCCTATAGTTCCCTTAAGACATCGGCCCTTTTTATTGAATAAAAAGGACCTATCTCGCGACGAGTGGGGTAAATAGGTTAATAGAGTATTCGTGCGCGTACGAAAAGGAGGTCCACGTGAATACGGGTCGCGCGTATATCACGCCAATACCTATATCCAAACACACTCGCACCTATCCGTGTGCATGCGGGCGAACACGTTGGTATAAGTTTGCGCGGTTGGCGCTGCTGTGTTTGTGACAGAGCCGATGCACTCCGCGAGGCGGGATGCGGCGCCAGTCGGCTTGCGTCTTGAGCGGGGACATGACGCGTTTATAGCTTCTTTTATACATTGGGTTGGGGTGTTAAGTGTTCGTTGCTCCGAGAGGGTCGTGGGGGGTCGTGTCGTGTATAAAGGGTCGGGGTTACCACTCAGTAGGGGTTGGAGTCCCGAGGAGCGAACGTCGTTTCGTGCCAGCACCCAAAGTATCTACTCGTTTCCCTACTTTACTACTTTACAAACACCTATGTAATCAGTATATACATACCGTGATGTATAGCACTGAGTCCTATCGTCGTATTACACGCGGCTGACTTGTCAGGGTGTTTGAGTAACGCGCGAGGTGTGAAATTGGTTCAAAGTCCTCGACTGAACCCAATCTGCCTCCTTCAGTCAAGAAGAGTGCTTCGGAGGTTCATCAGCTTCTGTTATTTCGGAAGAATCAAGGAGAGGAAATAATCTTCAGAGGAGTCAAACTTTGAAATGTTCAAGAAGGAATATAGACGACAATAGGAAAGGTAGTCTGAGGACCAGTGATGGGAAGTTACTGTAACTAGTTACTTCTTTGGTAACGATAGGGGCAACGAAGATACTTTTAGATATTAAGGGGCTTCAAAAGTTGGCCCAGCAAAAGTAAGTTTAAAAGAAACGAGAATAACGAGGATTGTATACGCCGAAAACCATTTGGGCAAATCAAAAGAATTTCTGTTAGTTTAAAAATTTCTTAGTTGCTTTAACGAAATATTCTAGTAGACGTAATTTTTGATTGATTTACCCCAAAAATTTGGATCAGCCAAAAATCCAAAATTTGTTTAATTCAAACGAAATTTTCATGTTTATCCAACAAAACAATTTTTTGCATCAAGATATTTTTTTCTGAGTGTATCGTTTATCGTAATTTATTCTAATATGCGATACAATCATCGTTTTTCTTGTTTCCTCTTAACTTGTTTTTGCCATAGCGTCACAGAAAAAAAAGGAATTCAATTTGATTCAGGTTATTTTCTTACAAACTCATTTTGAGTTTCAGTTGTATTGGGCCTTTCATTGATGAAAAAACTTAAAAACAATTTAATTACTTTCAATTTTCGTATTGCTCATTATGAAGCAATGATGGTTCAATTTTGTTTCACTAACATAATGACGCCGTTTCTTTTTTGAAAATGAAACTTTATTTTTGTCTGTGTTTCTTAACTCATTTTTACTCTGGCAATTTTTTTAACACGTTTTTGCTATAAGTCCATTAATTAAGTAACGATGTAGTAACATTTTTTTCAGTAATAATTTGCTTCTGCCTAATTTACTAGAATAAATAGTAAGAGTGACCTATCTAAACTAAAAAAGTGACCAGTTATTTTGAGTTCAAAAGAATTCTATGGAATTCATAAAAATTCCAGTTGAATTGTAAATAATTCATGAATAAAAAGAACCTGTGAATCAACTAAAATTTGCGTGGATTTAAAGGAATTTAAGGGAAATAAGAAGAATTTATCGAAATAATTAATATAGATATAAAAAAAATAATTTTTTAATAAAAGGGCTAGTAAAGCGTAATTTCCTTAAAAGAAGAACTAATATTTTAAATACTAATTCAGAATAAATTCAAAAAGTAAACTTATGAAGTAACTAACATTTGCGTGGATGCAGAGAAACTCAAGAGAAATGAGAAGAATTTAATAAAATTTGTAAAAAATTTATTTGCATTTTTTAAAATTTAAGTAAGAATGTTTTTTTTTAATTCAATGAACTTGTGAATTAAATTTTATTCCAGTATACTCAGAGGAATTAAACGGAAATGAGAAGAATTAAACAAAATGCATAAAAAATTAAGATGGTTAAAAAAATGCAAGTTAGTTGGTAACCAGTTACATTTTTCTCAGTAACAGTAACCATAAAAATCGTTACTTTTTTAGTTGTTTCGAAATATAGTTAACAAATATTTTTTATCACAAAAAATTTTATAATTTTTTCAATTAGTTTTCAAAAGATTCTTTAGTGCGACAGGGACCATATTGAACTCGAGAATGGGTTGATTGAATGATATATTTGTCAAAAAATGATTACTTTAAAAAAAAGAATAAATTATGCTTTAACCCGAAAAAGAGACAAAAACTGACTATAGTTGATTTGTGTTAAAAATATTTCTAAAAAGTTCGATGAAATTCAGAGGAATCCCGCGATAATTTTAACGAATCCAGGATTAATTCAAAAACAATACTCATGAATGACCCTCAAATTGCAGTTGATTTTAAGGAATTTAGGGGAAAAATGAGAAGAGTTCGATGGAATTTATACAAAATCAAGGTAAATTACACAAAATTTGAGTAAAATAAAAAAAAATCCAAACTATTCCACTGATTTCAGTAAAATTAAAGTAGATTTAAAAGAATATAAGGTAATTCAAAAGAATTTAATCAAACTCATAGGAATATGAAAAAATTGAATTAAAAAAACATTTTTTTAAATAAAAAAAATTGTCATCGAATGGAGCAAAGTATGATTGAACAAAATTCAGGATAAATTGAATAGAATTTAGGTATATTGAACAATTTTTTTAAAGCGACACATTAAATAAAATTCAAGTGAATGCAGAAAAATGAGAATAATTCGATGGAATTCATAAAAATGTAAGGCAAATTTAAAAAAATCAAATACAGTGAAAACAATGCAAAAATATTTTTTTCATACATTACATTTTTAATGAATTGAAAGAAATTCAAAATAATTACGCAAAAAGCCAAAAAAATTAAGTTGATTTTAAAATACTTCAAGGTTAGTTAAAAGAAACCAATACAAAATTTTACATTAAGATGTAAAAAATCAAGGGAGTTTAAAAGAATTGGAAGCAATTTAGAATCATTAAGGATAAATTAATAAGAATTCAGGGCAAATTCTTAATAAATCTAAGTAAGTTGAAAAAAATTCAATCAATCTGAAATATTTCACTGATTATAGTACAACTGAAGTGGACTGGGAAGAATTCAAGCGGATTCAAGCGACTTTGAATTTTAAAAATAAAAAAATTATAAAATTGAGTGAAATGTAATTAAACAGAATTCAGGAAAAATTCAGCAGAATTTAATTAAATAAAAAAAACCAACGAGTTTGATGGTATTCATAAAAAAATCAAGGGTAATTAAAAAAAACTAATTAACTTGAAAGTAATACAAAAATGTTTAAAAGACTCGATAAATTCATTAAATTTGAAATCAATTGAAGGACGTATAAAAGAATTTGATCTTTTGAGATTTTTCGAGATCAATTGAGTAGATTTAGGAGAATTCAATTAAATTCAGAAAGATTCGGAGCTAACTAAACAAATTCATAAGAATTTAAAAAAAATTTAGGGTAAATTAATTAAAAGTCAGGGTGTACTAAAAATGAATAGAAGAAAACCTTGTTGATAGAAAAATTTAATTGAATTCTGATAAATGGGAATGAATAGAATTAGTGAATAATAATCTAATCAAATGCATACGGATTTAAGGAGGATTTCAAAGTCTTCAGGGTGAATTAAAAAAATAGAAAATGCAAAATGGATATATTGAATTCAGTTTGTTTCAAGGTAACTACAAAGAACCTAATGTTTTATTTCAATTCAAGTGAATAGGCTAGAATTTTTTTAATCCACAAAAATTGAATTAAATTCAGACAAATGTGAGTAAATAAAGTTAGTGAATCAGGATAAATTAAGAAAAAATCAAAATCCAAAAAAGATTTAATCACTACAGTGGATTTTAAGGGAACTTCAAAGAATTCAGGGTGAAAGTAAAAAAACTTAAATCAATTTAAGTTAATTGACAAAAATTTGAAAATTCAAAAATTATTATATTCATTTCAGTAAATTTGGAGTCAATTTAGAAAAAATCAAAGATAATTCTATGCTCTATTGTATACCATTCATACGAAATTAAAATAAATGTGAAATAGTTCAACTGAATAGACAAAAATTGTTAAATAAAAAAAATTAATTGAATTTAGATAAAGGAGATTGAGGAGAATTAGTGAACACAATTCTTATAAAATCTTTAAGAATGAAAGGTGAATTAAAAACATTGAAAATCCAAAAAAATAAATATTGAATTAACTGATTGTTCAAAGAATTTCAAATAATTGAAAATGACTTTAGAAGAATTCAAAAGAATTCGATAACTTTGAGAAATCTTTGGGTTCGCTCTTTTACTTTATTGAAATAAGTTACTGTTGTATTTTATCTTTAAAAAAAGTAATTTTAAGAAAGTGAGTTAAGCAACTTTAAGGCCTATCTGAATATAAAGAAACAAGCATAAATTATTTTCCTTAGCATGACTAACTAAAAAAGTAAAATATTTTTTTTTCGCAAAAGTAACTAGAAAAAGTTACATTCAGTGAAAATCCCAACTGTTTTCAACCAGTGACCTATTTCTAGCTATTTGAATTAGTGAGATTTCGTTGTGAGACAGTGAAAAGTCTTACTGATTTGATTAAGTCGCTCCTTTATTCAAATTTAGGAAGTAGTTCCTTCTAAGAATTAACTTACACATTCCTGCTGAGGGCGCAAAGTTTTAAAGAGGAATTGAGAGGAATTTTGAGGAAGAGATCTAGAACGGAATCCGATTTGAATTCTCGAGGAAACGAGGACTCCTGATTCAAATCGCGCGCGGAAATCAGAAAAGGGAGAGAGTGGGTCATTAATCGGTATCTGATAGGACAGAAATAACCTCATGGGTTGATCAGAGAAGATAATAAGAATGAGGATTTACAAATGATAATATAGTTTTTGTCGGGTCCTGTCGTTGATTCGTATTGAGTGACGTGGAAATCCGATTGATTGATCGTTGAAGGCTCTTGCGGATAAGTTACTAAAGAAGAAATTGAATCAGTTTCAACTACAATTCATTTCAGGTAGAATCAACCAGTGATGAGTTAGTTACTTTTTCAAAGGACCCAGTTTTCCTTACCACTTTATCAAAAAAGGAACCAGTTATAATTATCGTTTTCAAAATATAACTTTTTCTCAATAATTTTGAGAAAACAGTAACTATCTCTTCCCTTTTAGTTGATTATACTAAGGAAAATAATAAACGCTTATTTCTATATGTCTTCGGCTCTGCCATATATTTTTTTAAAGCAATCAATCAACTCAAACTGGAATGAATTTGGAGAACTGAGAAGAATTCGATGAAATTCATAAAAATTCAAGATGAATTTAAAAAATCCAGTTAATTGAAAAAATACAAAAATATTTAAAGAGCTAATTGCACTTATTAAATTCTTAATGAATTGAGCAGCATTCGAGGCAATTCAAAAGAATTTAATGGAACGCCTAATAATTTAAGGTGAGTAGATTTAAGCGAATTTAGAAGAATTCAAGTGATTTTAAAATAAATCAGCGCGACTTAGAAAAATGAAGAGAATTCCAAACAATTTAACCTTTTTATTATTAAGAATTCGGGATAAATTATTAAGAATTCAGAGCTAATTGTACATCAATTCAAATGAGTTCAAAAAAGTCCAAATTATTTAGCTGATTTGAGTAAAGTTAAAGTGAATCCAAGAAAATTCAAGAAATTTTGATGAAACTTATCGAATTTAGTAACGTGAGGATAAACATACTTCAAGACATTAACCAGAATTAAAGAGAATTTAGAGGAATTACAAAAATTTTACGTAATTCTTATAAACTCAAGGCGAATTAAAAAAAATCAAGTTAATTGAAAACAATCCAAAAATATTTTAAACTTCATTAAAATCATAAGATTGCGAATGAATTCCGAAGAATTCGAGAAAATTCAAAAGTATTTAATAAAATGCCTTAGAATTCAAGGTGAGTTTAAAAGACTTTAGAGTTTTAGTCCCTTTTTCTCCCAAATCACTTGTTTAAGATGAAGCCATTGTAGTCACTTCATTCAATAAATGAAAGCAAATATCCCTAGATTTAAACAATTTTGTGTCATTCACTTAATTTTTTATTATTTTGATCTTGATTTCGTATAAAAATTCTCTTGAAATTTTTTAATTCACCTGAAATTTTTATGGCAATTAAAAAAATATATAAAATGAATAGATTAAAATGAAAATATAGAATAGAAATAGAATAAAAATATATGAATATGAACTTTCTCTAATCCATCTGCAATTCCCTTAAATTCTGCTAAATTCATTTTAATTTTATTAATACCAGTTGAAAATTTTTGATTTTTTCCAACATATTTGAATTCATATGGAATTCACCCTAAAATATTAGAAATTTGTCCAGAACTCTTTTAAATTTATTTGAATTGTTTGGAATTCTCTTGTTTTTTTAACTCTTGCTGAATTACTTTGCGGTCGATTTAATTTTTCCAAATTCGCACAAATATACTCAATTTAATGGATTTTGTTTATTTATTTATTTTTTATTATTTTTTATTTATTTTTTTTTATTTCAAGTATTGTAAGCTCACCTTGAATTCTTAGCCATTTTATTAAAATATTTTGAATTCCCTTGAACTATTCTAAATTCACGCCAATTTTACGAAAATCCTAGGACATTTTTTTTTTTTTTTTAATTTACTTAAATTTCTATGAATTTCGACGATTTTGTCTCATTCCATTAAAATCTTCTCAATTTACTCGAATTTTAGTTCATTCATGAGTTTCTTAAAATATTTTTAAATTTTTTTCTACATTCTTTAAAGTTCACCTCGAATTTTAATCAATCGCACGCAATTCCTTTCCTTTACTTATTTTTAACAGCAATAATTTTTCGAAAACTTCATAGTTTAATCTGTCCCTTCTCGAGTGCAAAATGAATCCTGTTTTACTAAAGAATGATTCGGAAACTAGCCACCCGAATAGCGAAAATTAAAAAAAAAGTTTCGAAAGCAATTAAATTTATTGTCACACAAAATCGACTTGTGAACTCGATTTCAAAAACAACAAAAAAATTAATCATTTTTATGGTGGTAGTACAAAACTAGATAATGAACATTTTTTATCGAAAACGGGTTTATTGCGAAAAATGCTTAAAAAATGAAATACAAATTGTGGTAAAGAATTTTTTCGAAATGTCATTTTTGGATACAAAAATTTTCTTGTAATACTTAATCAAATCTTTGTTAGAAATTTGACCGAGCTAGTAACATTTTTTTTTCAAATTCAAAAACTTTTTTATTCTCATTCAGCAACCCTATGTATCGAAAGCAATTTTATATTTTGGTACAAAATTGAACATTCGATCCTAATTCAGACTTAATTATCGGAAGCATGTTTTTACTTGTTATTTAAACTAAAATTTAAATTTTCGATCGCAATCCACATCCGTGGATGCTCGAATTTGTAATTAGTGCCATTTTGAGATTTTCAATTTGATCATCCATTTTCTTGAATCTGGATAACTTTTTTTAATCAAACTTGTTTTCCTCAATTGCACAACACTTGACAATACTTAACGCGTTTTCTTGAACGTCCAAAAAACGTCCTTATTCAGGACAAATATCGTTCTGAAAACTTACAATGTTACAAAGACGTTTTAGGACGTAATTGGTACATTGAACGTTTTTTGGCCTGACTTAGAACATTTTTTTGACGTTCTAAAAATTTATTTTAAACCTTACGTTTTAAAAAAGTCTTGTAAACCCTATGTCCTAAAAATTTCTTTAAATTTCGTGCCCGCTGGGTAATGATTTTGATTTTAAAGAATGCTTTTCAGCTCTTCTGAAAAATTACAGTACCGGCCATTAATTTCGGATGGGTGATCCATTTTTCGTTCCAACTTCCAACACGCGTATCATCGTAAATAATTGTCTGAACAAATTTTAAAAACTGCATTGGAAAGTAGTCGTTAAGAGCTTTATTTTTAATTGACTAAATATTTTTAACTTGTTTTTAAAAGTACTGGGCATTTGGACAATTAAAAAAAAATCCGTTTATTCACTTTTGTTCAATCACTTGCAGTTTTTTAAATAATGAAGTTAGAAAAAAGCATAAAGCAGATTTCGAAGAAGCTTAAAAAATTCCATATGCAAGTATTAAAAAAAATAAACGAAACGAAACGAACCTGTGACTTTCTTTAATTATAACTACACGATATTTTTTTAAAGCCCTTTCGAAATCTGCTTTCGGATTTTTTCTAACTTCATTATTCAAAAAACTGCAAGTGATTGAACAAAAACGAATAAACGAAAATTTTCTTTTAATTGTCTAAAGGCCCATTACTTTTAAAATTAGGTTAAAAAAATATTTAGTCATATAAAAATAAAGCTTTTAACGACTAATTTCCAATGCCGTTTTCAACAATTTTTTTCGACAATTATTTACGAAGATACGGGTGTTGGTAGTTGGAACGAAAAATTGATCACCCATCCAAAATTAATGGCCGGTACTTTACCATTGTGTTAACTATCTAGTTCTGCACTGCCACCCTTCAGCTACTGTTACTGAAAGGAACGCAAGTAGTCACAAATTCGCCATTTATTTACGAAAGTAACTTCGTTATCCCTATCATTACTGAACAAAAAAACTACCTAAAACAAACTAGTTACTTTACATCACTGGAACCAACTCTGTATCCGGTTTCTTTCCTCTTTTGAAGCCCCAGAATCGAGAAGAGTTTTAGGTGATAATGACGGGATGATGTTGAGCTTAGCCAGAGTGAAGTTTGAAAGAGACTGAGCTGGGAATAATCAGACACAGAGAAATAGTTTGATTTCTTTGGAAGGAAGTATGATTTATAAGGGGTAAACGAAGCCGTCGGGGTAAACGAACGTGACCAGAAGCGTACATTCCTAATCGTCTGAAGCTGCGTCTACTTGGTATGGGATGGAATTTCAATGGGGTAGCTTCAAGTCGTGCTCGGCCTAACCAATCACGCCCAGAACGCCTTTTCTACTGACAACGAGTTTTCTTCAAGGTACCGGTAATAGAAAAAGATGATCGTCCTTATATGGGATTCTTGCCTTTTAATTGCAGCTGGACAGTTGCCCAATTTTGTATCCAACTTTTCTTGCGCTTTGGGAAGATGTTATTACTACTTAAAGAGTCTGCGTTTTTAATTTTTTAATTAATATTTCGATGTTAAAAGATTAGTTCGGGCAAATAGTTTTTCAACAGAAAAAAAAAGATTGTCACGGCCGGGATACAACCGAGGCCTCAGCAGATCTTTTCTTGTGATTTTAAAAATGTTTTAACTAATACAAATTTTCGTGTAAAGACGCTTCATTCAGACAAACAAGTTTTGAAAAACAAGAAAAAATCTGCTACAGCCCTATACGTGAGTGAAGCTTTAACCACTTACGCCACCTAGGCCGCAGCAGTACATCTCTTCTGTATAATCATCCGATTTTTCTTTTTCGTGATATACGACTTTCGGTGAAATTAATATATCTTTCTCATTTCTCAATCGTGGGAGTCCTAAATCAGATCTTATTTCTTTTGAAAAATCTCTTGTTACATGTCAGAATTATACAGTCCTTTTCGAAAATTTCCTAGGGAACGTTCATAAATTACGTAAGGACGATTTTTGAAATTTTAAACCCCATCCCTACTATTGTAGGGGATTGTAAAAGTTTGGAAAACTTTATAGTGATTTAAAAAATTTTAAACAAATTTCAAGGGATTGTAAGGTATTTGAGAGGACTACAAGGTATTCCAAAGAGTTACCAAATTGTTATGGAATTTAACAAGATTTTCAAAGCTTTTAGTGATTTTGTGGGATTAAAAGAAACGATCAACAAAGGTTTTTGGCATTTTTAATGACTCTGATTTTACAATTTTCAAACGATATTAAAAGGTTTCAAGAGTTTGAAGATATGACCTAGCACAATTTCAGAACGAATCAATTTTTTTCAGCAACTTTGAAGGATTTTAAGGGACATTCAGGAGTTTAATCAGAATTTATGGAATTTCAAAAGATACTGAAGATTTTGATATTTTAGGAAATAAAAATCGATTTCCTTGGAATACAAACAATTTTAAGGGATTTCAAGGAACTTTAAGAGAATTTGAGAGACTTCAATATATTTAAAAACAGCCACGGGATTTCACTTTAAAATTTACCGAAGAATTTTCACAAATTTGGAAGGATACCTCGGGATTTAAATCGGATTTCGAAGACTGGATAGGATTTCAAAAGATTTCAAAGAATTTTAAAGGATTTCAGAATGATATATCGAAATGTTTCATTGAATTTCAAAAATTTTAACGGACTTTTAGACTTTTCCATGGATTTTAATTTTAATGGAATTGAAAAGATTTAAAAAGATTTTAAAGAATCCTCTTGAATATGAACGGACTTCCATAGTTTTTAAGGGATTACCATAAATCAGAACTGTAATTTTTTTCAATATTTCTGGAAAATTCCCTAAAATTGCTCTATTTTATCATTATTCTTACAGATTTCTTTTTTTAATAGTTATAATCATTTTTTTAGAAAACTCCTTTTTTAAATTCAGAATAAGTAAATATGATCATTCTGCTCGAAAATTTCCTCTTCCAAGTCAGAACTATATTTATCTTTCGAAGTTTTTTGAAAATTTCCTGAAATAACTGTAATAATTCTTTATGAAAATTTCTCTTTTCGACTTCATAATAAGTCACAATCATTCTTCTGGAAACTTTCCTGTTCTAAATCAGAACTATAATTATTTTTTAAAGCTTCTGGATAATTCTCTAAAATTATTCTGTATTATCACTCATTTCAGAAATTTACTGTTCAAATTGAGAATTTGAGACAATTACCTCTTCCCAAATTCCCTGTTCCAGATCATAATTACAGTTATTATATTTTAATTTTAAAAAGCAAATCTTTTCCTCTGATTTAAAAAAGTATATATTTAAAACTTACGATAAATACTAATTTACGAGTTTAACTGCAACACCGGATTAAAAGATTTCAAAAGCTTTAAAGGTTTCAAAATATAAATGAAAATGGCAAACAGCATAATAACTTATGTTATCTTCATAATGCACAATAAATTCTTTTTCATTTTTTGCTTCGTGATTATAAACCTGTCATTTCCATTTAACCTAATAAGAAAAAGAAAAAATCATAAACATCTCCCAATCGGAGAATACCTTCTGTTTGTTTTTCGTATTTAAAAAAATGTCTATCAGTTAAAAAATTATTGGAAATTTTTTGTATGTAATTTTTTGCCTATAAACAGTAATCATAAGATAGATTTTAACAAAAATCTTACTATTTTGCGTTATACAATTATCAATTATACCTCATTTAGATTTTGGAACGCTTTCTACACCCCGAACAAATGTTTTTTCTTTAAAGCAAATTTAAAGCATTTTTCTTTGATTCAAGGTGAGGCATTTTTAGATTCGATATATCCAACATATTCTAGAAAAGTGTGCATTTAACATAATCCAAAAGAACATGCTTTTTGTGTATTTTCAAACAATTCTAAATGGAATACATTTTTTTGTCAGCTTCCGAATATTTTATTACTGCTCACGAGCAAAAAATGCAAATCGAAAAAATTTACCATAATCTTTGAACCAGAAGAAAAATTTGTTTTGTGGAAAAGTTTAATTTTTAAATTCCAAAGAACGAACAGATTTTATTGTTTGCTTGAAAGAAGTTTTGCAGGTTAAAGGGTAGTATGAGTGGACAATTTTTGCGATGTATTATAATTTAATCAGAAAATAAGTTGGAAAACAAAAAAGCCTATTGGCTAACAAAAGCTTCTACAGTTCGTATCTGTCTAATTATACAAGCATAAACGTTAGTTTAAAACACTTCTACAATGTATTATTGTATTAATTAAAAAAAAACTAAAAAAATCATATATTACCATCAAGGAAATAAAATTTAAAAACATTGTTTAAAGATATTTTCGCTATTTTTATCAAAACACAATTATATGATTTATGGAATTCAATTCAGATGGCAAGAATATACTGAAACAATATTGAAGCAGACCAAACGGGGTCAAGTTTCAACGTCGTTTCATTCTACTAAGAATCAGCAATATTCAAACCATAGAAATAGGGATATAAATTGCATAGCGAAACCCTAGAAAGCTTGTTTCACAAACATTTATATGATAATAATTGAAGAATATGAAAGAAAGTTTGATCAAAAAATTGCTTTATATGAAAGTATAACGTAATTAAAATTTTAACAATACTTGAAGAAACCTCAATTAAAACACATATAATCTCTTCGACATACTTCTTTCATAAATGTTTTTACTGAAGCTTGATGAAAAACCAAGAATTTTTACAACATTTTTATGGCACAATATTCCCTTGTTATGACTTTGCTAAATTAAAAAATTTGAAATTCTGAAAGAAGACTGAATGAGTAATAACTTAAAAACTTCGTTCGATAAATTAAAAAATTTACATTCAAAAATTTTTTAATCGATATTTGTAAAAACTTTATAAAGAGTTTCAAAATTCTATATGAATGAAATTATATTAAATACAAACAGGCCGCAAAACTTCATTTTAAAAATTCCCTTACTTTCCTCTAAATATTTCCTGAATCATTTTTTATTTTCCCTAGCCACTACTATTGAAAGACCAAAATTTTAATATTGCCATATTTTAAAAATAGAACCATTTACAAATGGGAAAAAGAATTTTAAATTTAAATATACACAGTCCTTATTTATTTATTTTGTTTATTGTACAAATTCTCTTTTAAACTCAAAAGAATTCAAAAGAATTTGATAAAATGGCTAACAATTCAAGGTGACTTTATACACTTTAGGATGAACTTTTTTAAAACTTAGAAAAATCCACTAAATTTAATTTTTTTTAAATTTATAATTCAAGTAAATTCAAAAAGCTCAAATGAGATCAAAGGAATTCGAAAGAATTCATCCGAGTGAATTCCAAATGAGTTCAAATGAGATGTAAACAATATTTTAAAATCTCTTTAAATATTTGAAACCCTACGAAATCCCTCACTTCTTGTGAAAAAATTCTTTAAGTCCTATTCAAATATTACAAAATTCTATAAACTTCTATGAAATCTGATGATATGAACTAAAATAGAGCCTAAAATCCTGAAAAATGTATTAAAATACCTGGAAAGTTTTTAAAGTTTCTTGAAATCATTGAAACCCTTTAAAAACTTTTCAAATCATTCAAGCCAACACAAAATTCCTTGGAATATTTTTAAATTTCCTAAAATTATGCAAATCCTTTGAAATTTAAAACAATCTTTTGTAAGTTGTTAAAGCTCTTAAAAATATGATGGAATTTTTTTCAATAACCAAAATATTTCATATCTTTTAAAATGTTAAAAACCCCATTTAGGTTTTTTAATGGCCTTAAAAATTTCTTGAAATTAAAAAAAAACTCTTAAATCTATAAAGTTTGTTAAAATGCCTTCGAATGATGGAAATAATTGGAAATTCCTTGGAATCATTTATAATATCCGAAAATCTTTCAAATACTTTGCAATATTTTGTAATCCCTTTAAACTTCCTCCGAAATTTTTTGAAATAAATGAAAATATTTGAAATCCTGTAAAAAATGTTAAAGCCCTTGACATATTTTAAATCATTTCAAACATTTTAAGGCTTATAAAAAAGTCCTTAGAATTTGTTTATAGCCTAAAATATTTTTAAAAAATTTTATAATCCTTTAAGATATTTTAAGGATCTTAAAAATACTTCGATATTTTTTAAATGCCTTAAAATCTTTAAAATCCATTGGAATCACTTTAAATTCTTGAAATCTATTAAATTAAAACAAATTTTATTCAAATTTCTTTTAAATTGAATCTATTAACCGTAAGATATTCATTCACAATTCTTCTCGATATTTTAAAATGCTTGCAAAAATTTCCAATCCTCTGCATTTTTTGAAACTCTTAACGTTTTTAAAGCCCTTGAAAATCTCCTGGTGATTTTTTTTAATACTCTAAAATGAAAAAAAAAAAATTTTAATCCCTCAAAATCATTGATATTCTTAGAAATCTTATAAAAACTCTTGGAATATTTGAAATATCCTTAAACCTTATAGTTTCTATACAATTATTCCATATCTCTCGAAATTCTAATAAATTCTTTGAAACTTCACATAATTTTCTTTAAATACTTTTAAATCATTTAAATAATGGAAACATCTGTGAAAATTTTTTAATCTCTTGAAAATTCCAAAGAATCATTTAATATAACCTAAAATATTTCATATATTATAAAATCTATTTAAATCCCTTTAGATTATTGATATTTATAGAAAATTCTTCAGAATAATTTGAAATATCTTAAAAAGTTTGAAGTCCTTTGAAATTTTTTGATATAAAAATTCTCTGGAATTTTTAGAAATGGTCTAAAATCTTCAAAAAAATCCTAATCCCTTAAATTCATTGAATTTCTCAGAAATCGCATAAAAACCTTTGAAACCTTTTTAAAAAAATACTAAAATGCTATAGATCCTATAAAATTAATCCATATTTTCCAGAATTCTATTAAACTTTTTAAAACCTTGTGAACCATTTTTTAATACCCTAAAATTATTCAAATCTTAGTAAATTCTGTGAAAAATTTAAAGTCTGTCGAAAATACCTGGGAATTATTTTTAAATTCCTAAAATATTGCTTATCCTTTGAAATAGTTTGCAATCACTTAAAACTTTCTAACTACTTGACAATTCCTTGGATGTCTAAAAAATCTTTTGAAAATCATTTAAATAATTCAAATTTATTGTCAATTCTTCTGAATATTTGAAAATATCTTAAAATATTTCAAATAATTTGGAATTTTTTTAAATCCCTTGAAACTTTTTAATGCGTTTGAAAATTCCTTGGCATTTTTAAAAATAGTTAAAATCTTCGAAATCCTTTGAAATCCAAGGATCCGCACGGCTATAAATGATTAGAGTCTGTTAAAAATTAGAGAAATTTTTTTAAAGTACACAAACATATATCAAAATAATTAAAAACTGATTTAAGACAAAAAGAGAGTGATTTTTTCCACTTTTTTCAAAATCCCTAACTTTCTTAATTTTCAAGCTTTCCCTGATCTGCATCCATCCACTAAATATACATTTTTTATCAATAAAAGTTTATTTTTCAATAGAACTGTAAATAACTACAACCAGCTTTTCTAAATTGAAGGAATGAAAATTGATTAGTAGCCGAGAAAAATTTAATCTAAATAAATATTTGTTAAAACAGTCAGAAACTGTAGCAAATATACAATTCAAGACTAGAATTGCTAGTTTCCTTTTGTTTGTCTTTTCCTTTATTCTGAAAAATTGTATTTGCAGCCAAATACAGTCGGGCCGGTGCATTTTGTTGGGATTCAAAGAGCTTTCTATTTGAGTATCGCAGTACCCGGAAATCCCCTAAATTCAGGAACGAACAGCGGATCCAACTCATTTCTTTAAAGTACTTCAATTCTCTTTTATTCTCTTTCATCCGGCGGGACAGGAAATGTAATTCAGAAAACCCACAAATGTTTCACTCAAAACTTTAGCTCGTTCCCAGTTTCTCAATATTCGTAATTTATTTATTTTCTCCATCTCAAGTAATTAAAAGTTTTCAATAAAGAATGAAGAATAGCTGCTCTATCAAAATAAAACTTACTTTACTTCTATTTTTATTTGATCTGGCAACATTTGTTGAATAGAAGAATTAGCAAGATTCTGAAAAGGAAATACAATTTCCCCATGGTCACTGGTGACCCACATTTTCTTTCTGTACTTTTTAATTTCTTATCGAAAAATTTCTTTTTAAAAATTGACTTCTTTCAAACTAACTAAATCTGAAAGTAACCAAAGAAGCATATTTTATAAAAATGCACTGATTAAATGATGAGTAAGAGACCAAAACGTGATAAATTCAATTTAGTTAATTTCTCAATGTTTAAAGATATATTGTAGCTCGAAAAATATATTGTACTGTCTTGTAATTATTAAATAAATAGAAATTAATTTATTCACTTTTTGTTCAGCAATGTAGGTATAAATCTACAATATTTTGTTTAGATTTGGAATAAGAAGATAATTTTTTACATAATTATTATATTTTTAATTTAAAAAATACATCTTAAAACTTTCATGAAAATATATACATACTATAGAAAAAAATTGTAAATTATTTATAATTGTTCAACTAAAAAATATTAACTTACAATCGAAAATGCAATAGTTAAATTTTCAAGTTAAGAAAATAATTGTCAAACAAAAATGAAACGAATTTTCGACCGTAAAGATGAATCTTATAACAAACACTTGAATTTTCAACCAAAAATAAAAACTAATTCTCAATAAAACAAAGAATTTTAATGCAAAAAGATTTATTTTATTACAAACAAAATTAATTACAAATTAGTTAACTTTTCAATAAAAAAATAATAATCTCGAATCAAGAAGACTAATTTTCTACCGAAGAAGACGAATTTCAACAACTTCCAATAAATTTCAACCAACGAGTTAAATTTGCAACCAAATCAAATAATTTGTAACCAAACTGTCAAACTTCCACCTAAAAAAGATAACTTTTGACCAAGAAATAGAATAATTAAATTTCAAATTTAAAAAATTAGATTTTTAACAACAACAAAAAGGATTTTAAGCAATAGAGTTCAATATGAATGAAGTAGTTTAATTCTGAATTAAACTATTATATCTTAAAGCAAAAACGAGTTTTTAACAAAGTTAAACGGCTTTTAAAAAAGTCAACGACGTATTTAAATTAAAAACCAAAAATAAAACAAATTTTCGACCCAAAAGACCAATTTTTAACCAAGTACATTAAATTTCAACAAAACAGTTGAATTTTTTACTAAAAAGATTAATTTACTGTCATAAATGCATCAATAATCAATTTTCAAAAAAAAAATTTGCATAAAAGAGAAACGAATTTTTAACCATAAATATAATTTCTCAAGCTAACAAGATTAATTATCTACCATAAAGACAAATTTTGAAAAAAATACGTGAATTTTAAATCAAATAGACAAATTTTTAAATAAAAACAATGAATTTACAATCATAGAGAGAATTTTTAATTTTTCATTTAAAAAAAAAAAACAATTTTCAACCGTAAAAAATGAATTTTCAACCAAAAATATCAGTTTTCAAGCAAAGAAGATTAATTTTCTATAAAAAACAAATTTTTGACGAAATACATGTATTTTTAACCAAATAGTTTAATTTTGAAATAAAAACGATAAAGTTACAGTCCAAAAGAAAAAAGTTAAATTTAATAATTTTCAACAAATAAAATTGAATTTTTGAAAAAAATATCTATTCGCAAGCAAGAAGATTTAAATGATGTTTTAAATTGTATAAACTTACAATTTCTTGTTTTCCTATGAAATCAGAAAATGATTTTGTACATGATTATTACATTTAGTATTGCCAAAAAAAATATATATTATAAGAATATAAAGAATAAAATAAAAAATACATTAGAAAAATAGAATAGAATAAATAAAATAAGAAAGTTATGAATATTAAACAGTGCTTACATGTTTAAGAATTTTAACTTATTAACAATAATCTGTAGTCGGAAATTATATCTTATTTAAATTCATTTAATTCAAAGATGTCCGTGGAAACTGAGAAAAAATTTGTATTTTCCAACTTACGTTTGACAATAATCGAATTGATGATATTCCAAACATTTCAGTTTATGCAAAAAAATGGATTTACTTTGTTTTTTTTCGCTTAATCAAATAAGAGCGTTGCTAGGGATATAATTAAAACTTTGAAATTCATTTTACACTTTCAGTAACTAAATTTACAAAATGAGCCTGAAGGGGGGTTTCAGTAACACAGAAATGTAACATCAGTTTATGGTTAATAAAAGACTGGGATGGGCTAAAATGACAAGAAATAAAAAAAAATTATTTTGCTTTTAAATTTGAAATTATTTTCAAGTTGAACAAAATAATACCCTATCTAAAAAAGTGGTATATGTCTTAAAATCCTCGCATTTCTTATTGCTAAAAACCTGATTAACTTTTCATTCCTTCAATTTGTTTTATAGCATAAGTTTAAAATTTCGAAAATTAAATCTTCAAATATTCCGTTTTAATGATAAAAACTCAGAAAACCTCATGCGGACATTTTTTGGTTTTGCTAACGTTTTTAATCTGAAATTGACATTTTTAAATACAAATAATCAGATCCGAAAGGTTCATAATTTTTTTTATAATTTTAGATTACCTTAATGTATTTCAGAGGAAATTGGTTATTTTAAATAAAAATCATTGGCTTTTGAAGGAAATTCACAATTATGAACAGTATTCTGTTATATCAGTGTTTTGGTTAAAAATTATTCGTATTTTTAATACAAAATTATTAGATTTCAAATAATATTTACAATTTTTTAAACAACTTTAGGTTATGTTGGTGTGTTTAGCCTGAAATTCATATTTAATACAAAATCCTTTGACTTAAATACGCAATGATTTTACTCTAAAATAATAAAATTAACAAACTTAAACAATCTTGTATTGTCTTAAAGTTTTTTATCAGAAATTAAAGTTTTTTAATGAAGTCAATAGATTCCAATCAAAATTCATGATTTTTGAAACATTTTATGTTATGATGTCGTTTTACACTAGAAATAATTATATTTAGTAAAATATCATTAGATTTCAAAAAAGAAAAACATATTAGGTTAAGCTAGCCGTTTTTACTGAAAATATCGACATTGCGATTTTTAAGTAATTTTAGGTTATGTTTGCGTAAATAATCTTCAAAATCTAACGATATTTGAGAACCAATATCATTTTTAGATGAAAAATACTGACATGCCATAAACAATTTTTTGATTGTAAATGTTTTCCTAAAGCTAATATTTTCCCCTAAAAAACCAGTAAGAGAGAAATAGTCAGTGCATATACTAATTGACTAAATGATTTATAATAAAATTTAAAACTTTGGGTTATGTTGATATTTTTTTCAAAACATCGGTAATTTTAAACGAAAAATATTAGGTTTAAACGAAAAATGACAATCTTCAACAATTTTTGTTATGTGAGTTTAAAATTACTATGATTAATAAAATTTACAATATGGCAATAATAATGGGGTATATATAAATTGTAAAATAATATTATTCGATAATTCCGAAGTTAAGATATCAATTTTCATCAATTATCAAAAATATTTCCCTTGCTTTTCTTTTCTCCAATTATACATTATATAGATACTACTAAATTAAAAAAGTTGTATTAATAATAATATTGTATTTTAATTTAAAAATTGTGAGAAACCAGAAAAAAATCGCGCCCTTGTTTGCCTTCTAGTCAGAATAAAATTTTCACAACAGATTTTAACCAAAGGGTTTCAAAATTTCTTTATCAAATTCTTTCAAAGTATTTACTCCGGAAGGAAATATTTTTTCTTGTCTTGTTCACCCTGTTAAATAGGTTCTACTAAGAATGAATAAGGTTCTCAAAAGAAATTAACCACGGTCACTGGTCACCATGATTTCTTTTCTAAACTTTATAATTTTTTATCGAAAAATTAGTCTTCCAAATTGACTGCTTTGAAAATGAGTAAATTGGAAAGTAACTAAAGGGCGATTACAAATTATTTAGGGGAGAAGTGCCTATCTTGGCACACCCTTATTTGTAAGAAATGTACCCTAAGAGGAAGGCAAGAATCCCAGAAGAGACTTATCGCTTTGAAAAATATAGGGCGATATCTTAAATTAAAATTGCCTTTCGCAGGAACTAATAAATCATCTAACTTTTCTATCTTTTGGGTATGTCTCAGCTTGGTGCACGTATTGAGGAGCAATACAATCGTTGATTCAGAGAAACGTTCGATACATAAAATGAAAAGAGCCACTGACTGATTCATAATTTCCGGTTTGAAAGGCAAAGACGTTGTCTGTAGTTAAAGTGTATAAGGAAAAGAAAAGGAAACAAAACAAAGAAATAAAAGAGAAATAAAGAGAGGAAGCCAAGAATAATGTGGAAAAAATTGGCCGGAAGTACAATGCTCTCGAATCGATAGAGAGCGATAGCAAATCGAGTTGAAAAAGACATGTTGTGCTTAGACATGAAATTGGTCTCACGACTCCGAGGATTGTCCTCGAACTCAGGCTCCTCTAACTCCTCAAATCCGCCCTCAATTTCCATTCCACCCTCATTCTCTGCCTCGTCCTATAATCTGACCGTCGATAAGCAACTACGAAAAGCCAGACGAGGAAGCGGCGGAAATATTAGTCCCCAGAGTGATCACGAAAGCGATGAGGACAGCAGTAGCAGTATGCCAAGCATCAGGATCGTCAGGAATCGATCGAGATCAGTGTGCATGCCGGTCCTCACCTCCTCTCAGCTGCGACATCTTCATCGACGAGCCAGTCACCATGTGTACGTGTTCACTTTACATTTTCAAATTGATTTTCAGACAACTAGTTTAACACCATTAAAATAACTAATGGGAAGCACCATCGAAATACTGAACCAAAAAACAGTTCAGGGTTAATCATTTTAGCTTTACTTCTGTATTGCTCAAAACTTGATAAATCTATTCGAGATAATTCCTTAATTATTAGACAAATGATCTATCTAAAAAAACACCAGAGACATAATTAATATTCAAATAGGACCATGTAGAGAAATCAATCTAGCTGGTTATCCAATTTTATCGAATTATTGAATCTATTAGCTTTGAGTAATGCAGTTTTATAACATATTGCACAGTTCACTCATAGAAATAATCGTCTTGAAACAAAAGCATCATACTATTGCCTGTTTTGTTTTAAAACACTTCAATATCTCTTTTATACAAACAAAATTATTATGCCAGAAGCTCAGGTGAAGTTTGGCAAATAAGGATAATTTTGCTGCGAAATGATTACCTTATTCTCTTATTACCTTTTAGGACAAACGAAAGTCCTCTTAACATTCAAATTAAAAGGAAATTTCATTTGTGTCAAGATAGATCCTTTTGATACAAGAGGACATTTCTCTGAGTGTTTAGTAAAAAATAAGCAGATTTTAATTAATTTATTTTAAAGGTTACAAAATGTTTAAAGTGCATTTTTCATGTAATAAAATTTTTTGTGAAGCAAGGGTCAATAATCATATTCCTCGAGTCCTGAAAATGCTAAAAGCATGTGTAACTCATTTTGTTCAAAAAATGGATTTATCATATTTTGTTTGCTTACTCCATATATTATGTAACGTATTTTTAAAGATTTTATGACTTCCACCCCCCCCCCATCCTTGTAACAAGGTTTTTAGTCTATCAAGAAAAATAACTCTCAAGTTGTGGTATCCTATTAGAATCACCCCTGCGGTTACCACGGAGGTTGCAGGTTTTTAAATTTTACAAAATTAAGAAAAATTCTTTTGATGTAAACATTATCGCGAATTTTCTATGCGCAACATTTTCGATGCAAATAATATTATAAAATCATTATAGATTCAATACTTTCATGATGATTCATTTGCATCAAAAGAGATATTTCGGGTTCCAATCGCGTACAAAAAAACTACAAATTTTGCCGACGTTTCGTGAACATTGCAGTTCACTTCTTCAGGTCAGCCCTGAAGAAGTGAAGTGCAATGTTCACGAAACGTCGGCAAAATTTGTAGTTTTTTCTACACGATTGGAGACCGAACCCGAAATATCATATTTTTGAAAAAATAGTTTTCGATCCTATTAGAATTTTTTCAATTATAAACAAAAAAGATTACATTTTTTGTATTTGGTTAATATATTACCTACCTCAAAATAAAAGGAAATATATAATAATCTTTTCTCATTTCGTGTAGAGAAACTTATTTTTAGTCTTCTACATTTAAAGAAACTTCAAAACTTTTAACAATGCTAATTTTGCATATTCAAATTATTTTGTATTGCCTGAGTTAAAACATTTTTCCCTCATCCAAAAAATAGAGGTGTATTTTTTCTATTTAAACAGAGCCCATTGAAGATTTTTAATATTTGAGAATTAAAAAAATTGTGATTGATTCTCAAATAATCAATTTAGAATATTAAATTTTCCTAATATGAAAAGAAACAATATTAATGAATGCATTATCAGACAACGTAACTTTTTGTAGAAAAATTATCTATTTTGAAGATGTTTAATTAAAGATCCTTGAATTTTGAATGCGTATGATTAAAAATTTGTAATATTCCATGTTTTTTAATAGTTCTATTTTGAATATTTCTAAATTAAAAATCTTCAATTTTGATGATTTTAGAGATCAAAAGTCAAGTTTTCAATTCTAAATCTTCCAGAATGAAGAAATTTCAAATAAAAGTCATCAAACTTACAGAATTGTATATGTTAAAACTTGAAACTTGCATAATTATAATTGTAAATTTTTTAAATTAAAAACTTAATTATTAAACATTTACAAACCAAACTTATATGATTTTCAAGAGTCAAAATTAAAAAGTATTTAACTTTGAAAATGTATAAAGAAAAATTCCTAAATTGAAATGACTTTGAAGGAATTAAATGTATTAAGGGGTAAGGCCACCATGGGCGTCAAAAAAAAAGGACATTTTCAGGAACGTTTTTCGGAAGTACAGTGAAAGC